>ML358972.1:0-174542 GCA_005239505.1 Nicotiana paniculata | reverse complement strand
AATCCTATATTACTTGTCGACCACGTACACTTGCGTGTGCATTGGGAAATCAACCAACAAAATCGCTCAGGGGCGAGATCCTTAGTGAAAAATCTAATCAAGCTGGATACTATTGGCCTAAGATGGAAGAAGAAGCCGAGAACTTCGTATACAAATGTGACAGGTGCCAAAGGTTTTCAAATAACATTCATCGACCAACGAAATTATTGGATCCAATAATATCCCCATGGCCTTTCATGAAATGGGGTATGGACATAGTGGGACCTCTTCTCACAGCTAAAGGACAGGTACGGTTTTTGCTCATGCTAACCGTCTATTTTACAAAATGGGTAGAGGCAGAAACGTTCAAACAAGTGCGAGAAAAGGAAGTTAAAAGCTTCTTATGGTGAAACATAATATGCTGCTTTGGAATACCAAAGGAGATCGTGTGCGATAATGGCCCACAGTTCATAGGCTCGCAAATCACAGATTTTTTCGAAAGCTGGCAGATCAAACGGATCACTTCAACACCATACCACCCCGTGGCTAATGGTCAAGCTGAGTCAATGAATAAGGTCATCATCAACAATCTAAAGAAGCGGCTGGATAAAACCAAAGGAAATTGGCCTGATGAGTTACCAGCGGTATTATGGACATACAGAACAACTTCAAAAATAGCCATGGGAGAAACCCCGTTCGCACTTGTTTATGGCTCAGAAGCCTTAATACCTGTGGATATTGGCGAACCAAGAATAAGGTTCTCATCAGCCATGGAGGGAGAAAACGACGACGAATTGAGGACCAATCTGGACCTGCTCAAACCACGGAGAGAAGCAACACTGATACGGATGGCATCTCAAAAACAAATCATAGAGCGTTATTACAACCGTAAATCTCATCTCAGGTACTTCAAGATTGGGGACTTCATCCTCAAAAAATTCTTTCAATCAATGAAAGAAGAAGGCACAGGAAAGCTAAATCCAAACTGGGAAGGATCTTACAAAATCCTAGGCATAGCTGGGAAAGGCGCCTATGAGTTGGAAGCTATGGACGGCAGAGTTCTACCAACAAGCTGGAACGCCATCCACCTAAAGAAGTATTACTTCTAAGGAAAGAATACCCCCGTCAGGTATCACACGTTTGATTTTATTTTGAACATTTAAAAATTTTATTAACTTTTTTAGATGATAGGCATAAAGCTAACCCATCACCAGATGATGATATTAGACCTGCAAATACGCGAGGAAATAACACAATTCTCGGTCTAGGGTTACACTTTCTGATGGACATTTTAAAGGGCTAAGCAGTCATCATCTAAAAAATTATATACCTTCGAGTCCGGAATATTTTTCCTTTTCACGAAAAAGACCACAAGGAAGGAATAATCAAGTGCTCGAGATTTCATTCTTCAAAGCTCAACCACTTGGGGGACTATATAGTATGGAAGGCTAAGACGAAGAAAAAAAGACTATCATAAAGTCAAAAGCTTGAGCCTGAAGACCCATCTACCCAATGAGACAAGTAATACGAGCATAATCGAAAGAGATCAAAAGAGTCATCCAAATACAAAGCCTAATGCAAAAAACAAAAACCTTCGAACATGTTCAGGTTGAAAGGCAAAATATTAGTCACGAGAAAGAAATGTACATCTTCAAAGCTGTTGTAACAAAACAATTAAGGGTAAAAGATCATCATCAGTGTACTCACTCAAAAAACTATTTTCAAATAAAACAGTTGTGGATGAAAGATCTAAATCCTTGTATTTGTTCAGAAAATTGTTATAAAATAAAAACAGTTACGAATAAGAAAACATTTCCCTCATACTTATTAGAAAACTGTTTCCAAAAAAAACAGTTGCGGGTAAAAACCCCAATCTTTATAAACACTGTTACTAGTGAAAACAGTTCTTCCCTCGTATTAATATCGAAAAACTGTTACCTATGAAAACAGTTACGAAATACAAGAGTATATAAAATTTGTTAAACAAAAACAGTTGCAACATGAGTTTTAGACGATAATCAAACACATGTAAAATGTCATGGAAGTTCAAACAAAAAACTTTCTTTGGAAACATTCTTAAACATGTGTAAAATTCCTATCACTCTATTGCATTATCATGAAGTTGAGACGTCTTCTTCATGTCAATTATAAAGGGCCCTCTTCCATAAATTATGCCTACTACAAAAAGGCACACATTTAATATGACACCGTGCCTATTACGAAAAGGTACGAGTAATCTAAAGCATTCTATATGCAAAACTCAGAGGTAAAACTAAAACCTCGAAAAATGAAGCATGCAAAAGACTTAAAGAGTGAAACAGAAACTCAACAAACGTTATACTAGCATTAATATATTAAAACGGCTAAGAAAAAAATAAATATTAACTTATACTTAGCCATATAGAATTTTTATATACATTGAGGTGCCCCTAAGTTGTCATTTGGGGAATTTAAGGAAATCTAAATTTACCCCCGATGGGACTGGGGGTAACCACCAATTGAGACAAAGAAAAAAAGGGGGGGGGGTGAACTAATTAAACTTCTTCAAGAGGGGGGTTGAATTCACTGGCAGAAGGAGCGGGAGCAACTAGGGATGAAGATGCACGAGTGGCTGGAGTCTCACCATCAGGTGAAGAGAGGTTATGACCTTGTTGAGCCTTCTCAATGGCTTCCTTAGTTTTAGCTATTTCAGCACTAAGGTCGAAACCCTCTTGACTCATTTTCGTCAATGTGTCAAGGCGAGAATTCTTATATGCCCAGCTCACATCAATAACAACTACCTCTTCAAGATCTTCATAATCCCTTGCACATACTTGAAGCTCAGCTCTCAATCCGTCCTTCTCCGCTTCAGCAGCTTCATGGGCGGCCCTTAACGGTATAATCGACTCCTCCAGAGTTTGAACTGTATCTAAAGCCTTACGAAGGTCCTCTTAAGTATGAGTGAGTGATTCCACGAGCTCTCCTGAGTATTCCTCTTTCTTCCCCAACAAGTTTTTCAAGTCTCTAATCTCCTCTAAGGCGCGGGACAGACGCTCAGCAAATGTGGAGTCCAGAATGCTCTTGTCTTTATTAGCCTGACTGGAAGAAGCCTTCTCTACTGCCAGTTCTGCTGCCATGAGCCTCATCTGCCGCTTCAAGGTACTCTTTTCCTCTTCTAAGGCATCCATGTCAATCCTTAGGCTATCATACTATGCTTTCCAATTATCAGCATCGGCCTGCAACTCTTTCGTCTCCTGGTACGTATGTGAGATCCTCTTCTTAAGATCTATGCCTATAAGATTAATCTACAAGAAATAAACCAATTAGATGTGGTAAATTTCATAATACGAAAATGAAAGAGGATAACCTGCATCATACCTTCAAAGAAGTATGCACAACTTCATTGGCCCATGTAAGAGCACTGTGGCTGGCTAGCTTGGCTTTCTCAGTGGGACCTACCAAAGGCTTGAGACATACTTCGGGCTCACCCGTTTTTTTGAAAAGATTCCCCTCAGCTGGAACCTCTATTACCACCTGCCGCATCTCTTTGCTGGAAGACCCTACTTCCCTAACGGAAGGCATGGAAGCAGGCAGAGATGAAACATCAACAGGCACGGAGGGTTGAGGAGCTAGAGAAGCCACGGGCAAAGCAGCAGGCACGAAGGTTTGAAGAGTTAAGGAAGCTACGGGAAAAGAAATAGCAGAAGCCAAAATAGCCAAAGGAGCAGATGAGACAGCTTCTCTTAAAGAAGCAGGAAAGACAACAGCCAAAGGGACATCATCAGGAGCAAGGTCAAAACCTTCATGGAACAGGCAATCCACAGACTTACGAACGGGGGAATGTGAAACATCTTCAAGGGTAGAGGGCTCAGCCACAGACACGGAAGGCAAGGTCATGGGTGTAAATTCATCATCTGAAACCACCTGCCTTCTTCGTGGCCTGTGTAATAAAGCACCTTCTTCTTCTTTTTCTTCTTCTTCTTCTTCTTCTACGGAACGAGACTCACCAATCTTCCTCTTCAAGGAATATGAACCAACAATAATCTCTTGGGCCTGAGCCAAAGACATCTTCGGGATAGATGAAGCAGACACCTCACGAGCAGAGAACCCTATCAAAAGGGAAAAAGTTAAGCGATAAAGAAAGAAGAGAATCGAGTAAGGAAAGAAGCAAGAACAAANAGTCAGAACGAGGAAAAGTAAATAGATGTAAGCTAAAGCATACTCACGTGCGCGATTCCACTTCTCACGGAAGGGAAGATTTTCTTCACCCACTAAACCAACAGTGGGTACAACAACATACCGGAGGTACCAACCCCTACCCTTATCATCTCCAGGGGTTACCATCACTCTTTTGCTTCTAGCAGTCAGAGTAAAAACCCCTTCACAAAATAAGGTAGGAGAGTAGAGATGAATAAGATGGTTGAAGGTAAAAGTAACCGAGGCTAAAGAAGCTAAACTCCTAAGACATGCGACAACTCGCCACACAAGCGAACCAACTTGTCCTAAGCAGATATTGAAAAAATGGTAGAATTCAATTATGACTGGGTCAATGGGGGGTCTAAACCCTATAGTAAAAGGGTACGTATAAACAAAAGAATATCCCGTCTTGTAAGACCTTATTCTTGATTATTATTCGGAATGTAGACAGGGAAATCAGGCCTCAAAAAATAGTCCCTACGAACAAGGGAAATCTGACCCTCAGTTATAAGGGTTGGATACCTTTCGACGCACTCAAGGGAAGAAGATTGGTCTATAAGAACTTGATTATCTCTAGCAAAAACAAACTTAGTAGGGAAAATTTATCAACTCCAGGTTCACGAAGGCGTTCACCTCTACCTCTAGACAGAGACCGAGAAGCCCTAAACCTTGGAGAAACTAGAGACCTAGCGGAAGGAGAGGGAACTATCTGAGAAGAAGAGGAGCCTCTCGAAGGAGTGGATCCTAGACTCCTAAGTCTACCACCCCTCCGACTGCTAGTCGGAGCAGAATATGGTGTTAAATTTTCAACATCTATGACTCCCTGAGGTTGGTTTGAAGAAGACATGTTACAAAGGAAAGAAGAAAGTTCTTTACAAAAGACAAAGTTAGAAAGTGTTTCGTGGAAGCAAAGAAAACAAGAAAGGTATTTATACTTGAGGACAACCGTCAAACATGAAAAAAAAAGAAAAGTAAATGATGAAAAGTCATAATTGAAGGTGTCACTTCGGGACTGACACAACCGCAAAAATCCCTAAAAGGTGCCGAGTAAATGCAGAACCAATCCGAGATGGACACGTGGTATGAGCATTAAACGCCTATGGTTCGGAGAAGGATACAATGTTTCGAGGTAAACCGACGGTAAAATATTCCCGCCATAAATGAATATCCACTTACCAAATATTAATCCATAAATATATGGTAAGTGGGGGGACTATTTGTATTGGTAAAAAAGAGTTTCACACGTAAGCCAGCTTTTGACAACTCAACCAGTTATGTGGACACAGGAGAACGCGACAGCTGGATGTGATTCTTTGAAGAGGTGCGGAACAAAGAGGCACGATTCAATAAAACCCTCGCGCTTTTCAGCCACGGCAAACTCAACCTGATCAAAACAGGGAAGAGACACGGTTAGAATGAATCTGGACAGGGTATGAGCAGATTCAAGCTCCCTACAGAATTCTATGATGGTGATGTCCTAAAAAAGATAGGCAAGAGAATCAGTCAACTCCTAAAAGCTGACGTTTGTACATCATCCACCCTAAGGAGTCGTTATGCCAGGGTATGTGTTGAACTCCCTCTCAATGAGCCTGTTAAGCACTACATATTTATTGGATCCCACAAACAACAAATCCTCTATGAAGGTGACAAGATATTGTGCAAAAACTGTGGCCATCTGGGTCATGTAGCGGGAAATTTCTCTTCAGAAAAAAAAGTACAGGGGACCCATAATATCATCCCATTACTCAGGAAGGAATGATATTAACTACACAAAAACAAGATGAAGGAGCATGGAAAACAATGGCTTTTCCCAAAAAGAAAAACATTGCCATTGGTTAATCAATCCAAGCAAACAAAAAAGTCTTCTTCACCATGTATAGAAGTTAAAATCTTCGATGCAAACATAGATAAGTACCTAAACACTCAGAAACCTAATTACAACTGTCATAATAATTTACCTAGCACATCTGATGATAGTTCTCAATCGAAATATTTGATTAAACTGGAAAAACACTATTCTATCCTTCATGAGCAACCAATGGTTTTAGATAAACCAGAGGTTATCCCTTCCCAAAGAAAATCAGAAATTACTAATGACAACTTACATTATCTTGACATGCAAACTACCCACATGGATAATGCTTATAGACACACCTAAAAAATTGCTTAATGAAGTAGATGATCACCTATTAAAAATACTCAAAAAGCTACTAACGTCTGTAACATTGAGATGGCTAATGACTCTACTAATGACACTCTTAATGAGAACCAACCTATCAACCCTACCATGCATGTTAAACAGCGTGCCACACTTGGCATTTTAATGAAGAGCATGCCACCCAAACATCAAATAGGGACGACCACGTGCCCCAAAACCAATTAGATGGTAACTTAATAAATCCATCACGCTAACCCACCCAAAAGACATGAAAATAAACTCTTTAATTATTGAAGGATCATTGGATAACATCAACAATCTTACACCATATACACCCTCTTGTCCTATAAAAAATACTATCCATAATGCCGAGAATACCAATCACCTTGAGGAGAAAGTGCAGACTAATTCAAATGACGAGGAACCAAAGAACACAAGCCATGCCAAATCTCCCTCCATTCCCAGCCAACATGGCACATCCACCAGTATACTTCATCCAATCTCCCCCTCTTCAAGATCATCAACGCCTATCTTGGATAGAACTAGGTGTAGTGGGACATGTAATATCTTTGAACATGATGATAAATGGTCAGGAGATAGTGATCGTTCTCCAAAATTCCCACTACCTTGCACAATTAGTGTCAGAGGGCATGCAACTTGCCATGAGCAACTACATGAATCATGTCTGGATCAACAACATTCTAAGCCCTTTAGCTCCAAATATGAACCAAAATGTGATACCGAAAATGAGAGAACAATGGAACCTTCCACGCCATTATGTCCCTCTACTACCCCAAAATCTATCACTAGACCTCCCATTCTTCCCTCAGTAGTTATGACAAAACTCAACCCCATCTTCATGCAATGGAATGCTCAGACCAACCATGTCCCCCAAAACATTCCACAAACTCCTGTAACTTCCCCTCACAACCATCCTCCACTATCACCTCAGCCCTTTGTACCACCACCAGGACTAGACGAGCCAATAATAAGGGAACATGAATATCACCCAGTTCCACAAGAGTCTATCGTAGAGTTTTCAAGCCTAAACGGAGTAAAAATATTCATCTTTACGAAGATGCAAGATTAGAGACAGATTCTCAGCTGTCCTTGATAAGTAGGGATTTTGACCGCTTATTTGCTCTCTTTTACTTGCGTTTTAGCTAAAAAATGCTTAAAGGTATTCCCGAGAACTAATGAAATGTGCTTTTTTACATGAATGTTGGGAAACGAGCCAAAGAAGTGAAAATCAACTCGAAAATGAGTCAAAATTTTACAAGGACCAAAATAAGGCAAAAAGGCCTACAGTGAGGACTGCACAATACTGTGTGCGGCCGCAACAATGAAGAAGCACTGTAGGATTTCCTTCAGAGAATACGGACCACACAATTATTGTGCGTCCGCAAAAGAGGAGATTTAGAGAGTTTTATTTTAGGCAATCTGAAGATATGCGGACCACACTATTATTGTACGGCCGCAGGAGCCAAAGTGCGGCCACACTCACAAATGTGTCGTTCGCAGAAGAAGGTCCAGCCCCAGTCCAATCTCAAGTGTGCAGCCGCACTCAGAAATGTGCGGTCCGCACAAGTGCGGCCACATCGCACTTTTATGCGACCGTAGAAAGCCCAGTTGACCAGTCAAGCTCAAAGTGCGGACCGCATACATAATTGTGCGGCCGCACAACCTCCATAGGGGCATTTTTGTCAGATATTTTTAGCTTAGTATAAATAGAATTTGTTGTCATTTTTAGGTTAAGTTGTATCAGTGAGGAGCACCTGAGGCGTTATGTTTTCTGTTTTGGGTAACATTGTATAAGATTATCTTCTAAAAATTAGATTTTTTTTCTTAATCAATTATTGTGCATTCTATCTTAATTTCTTCATTTTTTATGAGTAGCTAAACCCTTAGCTAGGGTTGTGGCTTAACCCTAGTATGGGTACTTGATGGGTTATTGATTTAGGGCTTATTTATGATTGAATATATGATATTTAACCTTATTCTTGATTTAATTCCATGCCTATTTGACTTAGTCTCTACTTGAGAAAGAGAGACTAAGTCTAGGAAAACTTGTCTAACTAGGAATTGGGGTGAACTCAAGAATTTGATAGCCCCAATTAATAGGCTGAATCTAGAGAAAATAAGACCTGACTAGAGAATTTATCTCTTGCTTTGTGAAACACCCGTTTAGACTTGAGAAAGACAAATCAGGCAAAGTCACTCAAACTACCGAGAGGTATAGAGTGAGTAGTTGAGTGTGATTACTATATTGTATCCCGATCAACCAAACATGCCCTAAATCTTCAAATCCGTTAGGTAACCACTAGGCAGAAGTCGCAACCCTAGACCTTTTATCACTTGAAAAATAACCAAAACCAAAAATATTGTCTCCTAGTTTTACAATATTAATCAATAGCTTAAAGTAGAAGCAGAAAAAACAATCAAGAATGTGCAAGAGTAATCTAGGGCATATCATACATTCACAGTAAGTATATACCTAGTCCAAAATCTAACTCCCTGTGGATTCGACCCCGCTTGCGTTGGGTTTTTATTATTTCTTCGACTGCCTCACTACCTATATTTATGGTGTGAGTTTCGGGGAGATAAATTTTTGGCACCGTTGCTGGGGAGTTAAACGGATTTAGCTATATATCTAGTTTTTTGTGTGATTTGTCTTCTTTTCCTTCCGAGTCACTAACTTTGTTTTTGAATTGCTTATAGGTACGAGAATGGCTCTCAACAATGCGCCCATTGGGAATTTTCCATCTGGGGAGGAAGTGGATGATGATCAAGGAGATGAGGTTTATCCCAAACCTCAAGAAAATAGGCGAGGCCGACCGTCTCATGATAATATTCATGTCCTTCCCCTACCTCAACCAAGAGCGGCAACGCACCGGGTGTTGCCGAACGAAGGTTAGGTTAGTGCTATAGTCCCGCAATGTATTAGAGTGGCAACTTCCATATCACCAACATGATGCTTACACTACTTGAGCAATAGGGATTCTTCACTGGGGCTCCAAGACAAAATGCTTACAAGCATCTCAAGGGGTTCAGTTATACTTGGTGGGGGATCAAGCAAGCAAATATTTCCAAGGATGCACTGTGTTTGAGGCTATTTCCCTTTTCTCTATGAGAAAAGGCATTGGATTGGTTAGAGAGATTATCCAATCATTCCATCCATACATGGGATGAGTTGGCCAAAAAATTCATTGCTAAATTCTTTTCTCCGGGGCACATGGCTACACTACGAGATGAAATTCTAGTGTTCAAGCAAGATCCCAATGAGCCATTGCACGAGATTTGGGAAATCGAGGCTCGGGCTTTCAAAGGCCCCCGATGTATCAACAACCAAGCAACTCGCCTCCATATCCATCTCAAGGTTGTGGTTATTCCAATAATGAGATGGGTCATATTGAAAATATGTTCAAACAAATGATGGAGAAAAATGCCGACTCCGATGCTCAATTAGCCTCCCACAACACTTCTATCTGCAATTTGTAGGTTCAACTTGGCTAAATCTCGCAAGCTTTAAATACTCGTCCTAAGGGGGCACTACCTAGTGATACGGTGGTGAACCCGAAGGGTGGGAACAATATGAGACATGCCATTACCATAACCACATGGAGTGGAAAGAGTTATGGATGATGATGTGTTGGTTCAGGAAGACGAGACTCCAAGTAATGTGGTTCAAGCTAATGAAGAGGTGAGAATTGACATTGATGATAGTGTGAAGGAGACCCAAGAAGATGTGAATCCGTCTACGGAGCACGTGATTGACATACAAGAACCGGTAGTGCCAAAGGCCAAAGCACCAATTCCAAGGCCTCCTCCTCCGTACTCTCAAAGACTTCAAAGCAAAATACTGAGGACCAATTCAAGAAGTTTATTAATATGATGAAGAGTTTGTCCATTAATGTGCCGTTAGTTGAAGCGTTGGAACAAATGCCGGGATATGCAAAGTTCATGAAGGATTTGGTAACAAAGAAAAGATCAATAAATTGTGAGACTATCAATATGACACATCAAGTGAGTGCTATTGTGCACTCAATGGCTCCGAAATTGGAAGATCCCGATGCTTTCACAATCCCTTGCACTATTGGAAGCTCCGACTTTGCTAAAGCCTTATGTGATTTGGGGGAAAATATCAACTTGATGCCCTACTGCGTGTTCAAAACTTTAGGAATTGGGAAACCAAGACCCACATCTATGAGGTTGGAAATGGAGGATCGCACAATGAAGAGGCTATTGGGGATTATTGATGATGTGTTAGTTCATGTTGATAAGTTCATCCTTTTGGCGGACTTTGTGATTCTTGACTGTGAGGTTGACTATGAGGTGCCTATTATCTTGGGTAGACATTTTCTTGCTACAAGGAATGATCTAGTTGATTTGGAAGCCGCTGAGCTCACTTTTCAGGTGGGTGATGAAAAATTTATTTTGCATGTGTGCAAATAAATGAGGCAACCAAATAGCAACGAAGTTCGTTCGTTTGTGGAATTAGTGACCGAAGTGATTGGTTATGATGGTGCTGTGATGAATGTTGAGGATACCTTGGAAGCTGTGTTGCTTAATTATGATGATGATAAGAAGGAAGGCTTTGTGGAATGCGTTAATGCTTTGCAAGGAATGGGGTCATATACTTATGAACCTCGAAAATTGTCCTTAGATCATGAGAACTGGAAGAATCCTCCAACAAAGCCCTCAATCGAAGAGCCTCCTACTTTGGAGTTAAAGCCTTTTCCTTCACATCTTAGGTATGGGTTTCTTGGCCCTTGTTCCACTTTACCTGTTATTCTTTCCTCTTGATTGACTAACGTGCATGTAGATTCTACTTTGACGGTGCTCCAAAAGAGGAAGAAAGTTATAGGATGGACATTGGCGGATATTCGGGGTATAAGCCCCGCCTTTTGCATGCACAATATTATTTTGTAGGAGGATGCCAAACCCTCTGTGGAACATCAAAGAAGATTTAATAAAGCAATTCAAGAGGTAGTAAAGAAGAAGATCATCAACTGGTTGGATGCCGGGGTTGTTTACCCTATATTCGACAGCTCGTGACCTCTCCGATGTAATGTGTCCCAAAGAAAGAGGGCATGACTGTGATAACAAATGACAAGAATGAATTTATCCTCACAATAATTGTCACAAGGTGGAGAGTGTGAATGGACTATAGGAATCTCAACAAAGTCACTCGGAAAGATCATTTTTTGCTTCCATTTCTTGATCAAATGCTGGATAGGTTGGTCGGACGTGTTTTTTATTGCTTCCTTGATGGATACTCCGGCTACAATCATATTCTTATTTCTCCCGAGGACCAATATAAGACTACTTTCACTTGACCCTATGGTAATTTCGCGTTCTCGCGTGTACCATTTGGGTTATGCAATGCACCGACAACTTTTCAACGGTGTATAATGGCTATCTTCACGGATATGGTGGAGGACTTTCTTGAAGTTTTAATGGATGAATTTTCCATGGAGGGAAATTCTTTTAAAGAGTTCTTGGACAACTTGGACAAGGCATTGGCAAGATGTGAGGAAACAAACTTGGTTTTCAATTGGGAGAAATGTAACTTCATGGTCGAGGAAGGCGTTGTCCTTGGCCAAAAAATTTCAAAGCATGGTATTGAGGTTAATAAAGCCAAAGTTGAAGTGATCTCCAACCTCCCTCCCTTACATCCATGAAGGGAGCGAGGAGCTTCTTGGGTCATGCGGGGTTCTATCTCCCATTCATCAAGGATTTTTCTAAGGTGGTAAACCCCTTGTGCAAACTTTTGGAGAAGGATGCCAAGTTCCATTTTAACGAAGATTGTATGAAGGCATTCAAATTGCTCAAGTATAAGCTGACTACTACTCCTATTATCAGCGCACCGAATTGGAGCTTACCCTTTGAGCTCATGTGTGATGCAAGTGATGTGAAGGTTGAAGCGATATCGGGGCAACGTATCAACAAAATATTCCACCCGGTCTACTATGCTAGTAAGACCATGAATGATGCCCAAGTCAACTACACAGTGACCAAAAAGAGCTCCTTGCTATTGTCTTTGCTATGGAGAAGTTCCGCCCGTACTTGATAGGTACAAAGGTGATTGTTCACACCCCATGCGGCGCTTAGATATTTGAAGAGCAAGAAAAATTCTAAAGCAAGATTAATGCGGTGGGTGCTTTTTATTTTTACAAGAGTTTGATCTAGAGATCCAAGACCGCAAGGGTAGTGAAAACCAAGTGGCGGACCACTTGTCTCGGGAGGAGGAGAGGAGGACAACTAATGGCCTTGAGATAAATGATTCATTTCCCGACGAGCAACTCCTATCCATTCTTATGACCGGGATGTCATGGTTCGCCGACTTCGCCAATTATCTTGTAAGTGGCATTGTACCGAATGAGTTATCTTCAAACCAAAGAAAGAAATTCAAACGTGATTGTATTGACTATTATTGGGATAAGATTTATCTCTTTCGAATTTGTACTGATGGTGTGATTAGATGATGTGTGCCGGAGGAAGAACAATTGGAAATTCTTGAGGCTTGCCACTCTTTCCCATATGGTGGTCATCATGGGGGGAGCTAGAACGGTTACAAAGGTGTTGAGTTGTTGATTATATTGGCCTACTCTTTACAAGGACTCTAGTGATCTTGTCAAGTATTGTGATGAATGACAAAGGGACGGTAGGATTTCTAAGAAAAATGAGATGCCTCTCACCACCGTCTTGGAGATTGACATTTTTGATGTGAGGGGCATTGATTTCATGGGTCTGTTTGTGAGCTCTTGTGGGAGCACTTACATACTGGTAGCTGTGGATTATGTGTCAAAATGGGGTTGAAGCCATGGCTTTGCCTAATAATGAAGCTCGGAGTGTGGCGGAATTTTTGAAAAAGAACATCTTCACAAGGTTTGGCACTCCAATGGCCATTATTAGTGATAGGGGATCCAATTTTTGCAACAAAGCTTTTGATAATTTACTCTCAAAGTATGGTGTCACTCACAAAGTGTCGACCCACTATCATCCTCAAGCAAGTGGACAAGTTGAAGTCTCCAACCGGGAGATCAAGAGTATTTTGCCAAAAACCGTCAATGAAAACCAGTAGGATTGGTCAAAGAAACTTGATGATGCTCTTTGGGCTTATAGGATGGCTTAAAAATTACCAATTGGTATGTCTCCGTATCAATTAGCGTTCGGGAAAGCTTGTCGCCTACCGGTGGAACTTGAGAACAAGTCTATGTGGGCATTGGAGAAGCTTAATCTTGAATGGGATATCGCCACCAACTTAAGGGTGGCACAATTGAATGAGCTTGATGAATTCCAGTTCCATGCATATTCGGGTTCGTCCTTGTACAAGGACAAGATGAAGTACCTCCATGACAAGTATATTCGAAATAAAGAGTTCAAAGAAGGCGATCTTATGCTATTTTTCAATTCTCGGTTGCAGATGTTTCCAGGAAAGTTGAAATCCAAGTGGAGTGGCCCATTTGAAGTTGTGCATGTGCCACCCTTTGGTGCATTAGACTTGAAGAACAAAAATGATGAAGTGTTTAGAGTCAATGGTCACCGAGTGAAATATTATCTTGGCAAGGTTGATAATGGCCACGTTGTGGCGTTTCTTCATTTCAAGTGATTGATGGTAACCTGCGTCTTGCCATGACATTAAATCAGGCGCTTCTTGGGAGGCAACCCATGTTTCTTTTTATTTTTTATTTTTCATTTTTCTTCTTTTAGATAGGTTATGTATTGAGCTAACTGGTTTTGAAGTGAATTACAGGAATGAGTGTGCATTGCAAGGAAAATCTGGAAAAATTGGCCAAGTGTTGAATTTATGCGGACCACACAAAAAGATTTGCAACCGCAGAGAAGGGTCAGCGGCCACACAATTCTATGTGTGGCCGCACAATTGGGTACCCAAAATCACCAACTCTCTGAAGTTGGAATTTGCAGAAAAGTGGCCAACATGCGACCTCACAGAAAATTATGCGGACCGCACAAGGTTATGCGGCTGCATTTATTTTTGTGCGGACCGCATAAGCTAAGTCCAATAACAGGTAAAGAGTGCAGACCGCACTCAAAATTGTGCGACCGCACTCAGGTGAGTTTTTGATCGACCTACCAAGAGTATAAATAGGGCTTTACCACTATTCACACTTTACACTCTCTGAACTCCCAAGCCCCAGAAAACACTATGCACCCAAAAAAGAATTATTCACAAATCACGCTCAATTCATCAAGCTAGATTCTTACCTGCATCATTTATTACTGGTATGTTCAATTCATGTTGATTTTTGTTCATTTTTCTCAAATTTTGTTTTTGTTTTCTTTGATTAGTTTAGTCAATATTAGGCCTAAAAATGTCAAATGAGCTTAATATGTGCTTCAGAAGCATATGGGTAGATTTACACATGTTCATTAGGGACTAAGTAGACCATCAATCTTGTTAATTTGTTCACACCATGCTTAATTTGTGAAAATATTGCAAGAACCCTAAGTTTAGGGCTGTCAATGTTCAAATTGTGCGGCCGCACACATTTTTGTGCGGTCCGCATAACTGTTAGATAGGGAATTGGTGTGTTTGAAATGTGCGGACCGCACTCAAAATTTGGCGGTCCGCAAAAAAAGTATGGCGGCCGTATAAAAATATGTGCGACCGCACTCTAAAACTTCAGAGAATCAGAACTTTCAAATTATGCGGTCCGCACTGCAGTGTTTGCGATTGTCACAATCCAAATCTCCCTCCGTTGGGTATCGTGATGACACCTAGTCTTAGGGACTAGGTAAGCCTAATATTCACTAAATAAGAACAATAATAAAGGAAAATAAAACAACCTCGATATAGAACCTTGACAAAATTTACAATTTCCCAAAACCCGGAAGTACAAGTCATAAGCTTTAAAGCAATTACACTAAAAGTCCTAAAAATACCACTGTTCAGAAATAAGTACAACAGTGCAAAAAAAAAATATAAGAGGGTGACTCCAAAACCGCGAACGTTGAAGCGGTTTTACCTTGAGTCTCCACAACAGCAACCGTGCTACTAACAATCAATCGGTCGGCGATGCGAAAACCTGGAATCTGCACAAAAATATGCAGAAGAGTAGTATGAGCACACCACAGGGGTGCCCAGTAAGTATCAAGACTAACCTCGATGAAGTAGTGACGAAGACTAGACAAGACACCATTGGTCTAATAAATTAAATTGGCATCAATATAGAAATGGAAGAATATGACATCTATCTAATGACTACAAAATATAGCAAATAACAAAACATTTACAAGGCGGAAGGAAATACAACAACAACAACGGAACAACACAATAATACACATAAATGATAAACAAAGATACAAGCCAGAACCGGAATACCACTACACAATAAGAACACCAGCAACTCAGCACTACAGTAGTATTCCACATCAGGCCTTAGCCAACAATCCATTAAATTGGTCAAACCTTCGAGTGAAAACCTTTAAATCATAAGTTTATATTGAAAGCTTTGAATATAATTTATTCAAAATGGAGAATTTCCTTTGAAACATACTTTCCTCCAGATACATATATATATATATATATATATATATTGGAAAGAGGAATCTTTAAGACATAGTTTCCTTTAAAATACATGATTTCCGAATATACTTGCCCGATAAATGACTTCCAAATATCATTTTCTGCAAGACAAATGCTTTTTCAAATATTCCTTCGAAATAAAAGTCCTTCAGACATAATTTTCTTCAAGGATAATACTTTTTTTTTAGCTATACTTTTCAATAAAAATCTTTCGATCAAAATCTTCTCAGGATAAATCTACCGAAACTCAGTCCCTAACTCAGAATTTGTCATGCAATACAGAGGGAAAGCTCGCAGAATCTCGTCCGTAGTCCAATTTAATATGCAATGCAGTACAGGGGAAAGATCCCGGAATCTCGTCCGTAGTCCCAATTTAAATATACAATGCAGTACAGGGAAAAAGCTCTCGGAATCTCGTCCGTAGTCCCAGGTTAAATATGCAATGAAGTACAGGGGGAAAGCTCCCGAAATCTCATCCGTAGTCCCAATTTAAATATGCAATGCAGTACATGGGGAACGCTCACAGAATCTGGTCCGTAGTCCCAATTTAAATATGCAATGCAGTACAGGGGGAAACTCCCAGAATATGGTCCGTAGTACCAATTTAAATATGCAATGCAGTACTGAGGAAGACAACCAGAATGAGACAGAAACATCACACATTGCCACAACAGGCGCAAAAGCAACAAAAGACAGAAGGCAAGGTGCGGCGAGCAAATCAATACAAAGTCTTGA
The DNA here is from genome assembly GCA_005239505.1 of Nicotiana paniculata. Classification (NCBI taxonomy): domain Eukaryota; kingdom Viridiplantae; phylum Streptophyta; class Magnoliopsida; order Solanales; family Solanaceae; genus Nicotiana; species Nicotiana paniculata. The sequence goes on along the minus strand of ML358972.1, from coordinate 157,944 downwards.
ATCACAAGAATGGTAAAACTCACTCATAAGAAGTAGTCACTGAAGGGAAATACCAAGCACAAGTGAAACGATATAATGATGGGAAAACAAAACCAATATAGAAACAAATCACAATATTCAAGTCACCAATAAGAAACCAATCATCCCGGCAAGGCAAATAGCTATAACCAATCTCGCCAAACAATCAACTAAACCTAAGTAGCACTTAAGGGAAAAATCATATAAATCACAATGTACGACTCACGGGCATGCTTGACACCATCGTATAGATATTCCAATCATTTCCAAACAATTATAGGGCGAGAGTATGCTAATTCAAATAGGAAATTTATGAAGGAAGATATAGGACGACTGTAGAAAAGATAAAGTCTTCAGTTAAGTCAAATTACGATCAAATAAGCAACAAATTTCTAATTTAAGCGGAAGAGATAAACTATCAATCGTAACTCAGATATAACAAATACAACTTCATACACAGGGGATATAAGGACCTAAGAATCCTAAAAGGGCAACCTAGTTGCAAATAAGTCCGAGTACGCACTCGTCACCTCGCGTAAGCGGGCTACAATCAAGATAGAAGACTAAATCCTAAGGGGTAGTTCCCCCACACAAGGTTAGGCAAGATAATTACCTCAACCGCTCGGACCAAACTTGAAATCACGGCCAACCCATGAGTATCCGACTCCAAATGGCCCAAATCTATTCAATTCGATTGCATAATGTAAATATCACTTTAAGGAATCAAGATAGCTAATAAGTTCGAAGCTAATACGCGAAATTAGGAAAATTGCCCAAAAATTCCCCCGGGCCCACGTCTCGGAAACGAATGAAAGTTACAAATTTAGAACACCCATTCACTCACAAACTCACTCGAACAAGAATCATCAAAAACCGACGCAAAAATCTTATTAAAATTATCGGATTTCTAATTGGGGAAACTTCTTCCCATTTTCATGATTTTTCACCTAAATTCCTTGATTGCATGGAAGAATTTTCTATAGATTAATGATATACAAAGTAAATAGGGTTAGGAATTGTTACCTATGAATCCTTTCCTCAAACTCACTCCAAATCGCCTACACCCGAGCTCCAAATTATTTTTAGAAGATATGAATTTCAAGCCCTCGGATTTGATACAAACATCCTAGCGATTCCGCACCTGCGCCCTTGGACTGCACCTGCTGTGCCGCACCTGCGGAAAAACCATCGCAGGTGCAAAAACCCACTAAAAGGACTGGGGCCGCACCTGCGGTCACTGGGCCGCATCTGCGACTCCGCACTTGCAGAAACCCATCCGCACCTGCGAGAATTGGCTGACCTTGACTAACCCGAACCTGCAATCCCCTCTTCCGCACCTGCGTGTCCGCACCTGCGGAAAATCCATCGCAGGTGCGAGACACTAGAACCAGCAATGGTTCATCTGTTTCCAAGTTCCAAAAATCATCTGTTGAGCATCCGAAACATCCCCGAGGCCCCCCGGACCTCAACCAAACTTACCAACTAGTCCTAATACCTTATCCAAACTTAGTCGAGCCTCCAAAACACATCACATAACACCAAAATCACCAATTATACATGGATTCAAGCCTAAGAAATTATGAAATTTCCAAAATCTGCAACCGATGCCGAAACACATCAAAACTAGTATGAATGACCTTAAATTTTACATACAGGTCACAAATGACACAATGGAACTACATCCACTCTCGGAATTCCATTCCGAGCTCGATATAAAGATTTCACCTATCGGCCAAAATCGCCGAAAATCTAACTTCCGCCGAATTACCTCAAATTACTCTACGGACCTCCAAAACCAATTCCAGACGCGCGCCTAAATCCAAAATCATCATATGAAGCTGTTGGCATTAACCAAAACTCATTCCGAGGACGTTTACACAAAAGTCAAACCTCTGGTCAACTTCTATCACTTAAGCTTCAAAAATTGAAATTTTCCTCCCATTTCGACTACGGATTATCCGGTAACTGAATCCAACCACACAGGCAGGTCGATATACACAAAGTGAAGCTATTCAAGACCTTATTCAACCAAACGGAGCTTAATTTCTCAAAATGACCAGTTGGGTCGTTACATTCTCCTCCTCTTAAAACAAACATTCGTCCTCGCACGTGCCAAGATTCGCCCTGAACTCATCCAATCACTGATCACACACTTCCAACACACACCCGCGGGTGATCCCACATCACCCCAACTTACGTAAGCCTGATGGCACAGTCACAACTGCAATATAGCCTTCCCATTACCACCGATCAGCCTTATACCTCAATTTCTCACCTTCCACTCATTTCCAAATCACTCGGTTCTAAATCCATATCCGGTATTAGCATCAACTAGCTGCATTAACTCATGACTATACCTATAAGGCACGACCAACCAATATAGCACATCACACATAGGCTCATAATAATTCTTTTGATCACAATGGCTGCCCAAAATCAACTTAGCATTGACAATTTTACCTCACATCTGAAAAGAACTCGGTTTCCAACCCCATAATACTGATAATGATGCAATAAACACGAAGATTTCATTATTAGACACCCGCATCACCGAGCCACAGCTAACACCACCGGGCACACATCCCACAAGCTAAACTAAAGAAGCACATAACGAGAATGACTGAATATGAAAAGAGGAACACATAAGGAGACTATCAAACAAGCCCGACATACACAACTCTTTATCAATGCTAACCTACAAAACAATATAACAAGGAAAGTTAAAGAACATGAACAAATCACAAGGATCCCATTCTGATATAACTTCCACCGCGGTACTCAACCCGATCCAAACATATCAAATCACAAAGGATTCACGAGGGTCTCGCCCTCAACTCTATAACACATGCCGAATATATATTATACCAATTAAAATCTCCCGCTAACTCATCTCGGCTAACAAAATCATAACGCTCACTTAACTCACATCTCAATGGAGTATCAAATCACAGCTCGTAAACAAAATACTTAGGAAAAATCACATAAGGCTTACCATGATGAACAACAAGGACTCACTTCTAGTCTCACCCCTCTAAATGATAAATAGACAACGATAGACACAATTTACAACTCATAGAATCTCCCAACTGGAGTAAGCATGAAAAATAGAGTGCAAATCATGAAACTCTCTTATCATTAAAGCAACAAATAAGGGAAACTCATCCCGACCAGTAGAACTATAATGAAATACAAATTGTTCCCCTCTGTTACACATCAAAATATACCTGTATGACAATATCTAGCACAACGGCCTTCAGCCTACTATATGAAACACATCCATGGGCCGGGCCTCCCCCTCTTGGGCGCCCTTTACTTACCTGAATGCCCTGCTGCGACACACATGTCTGGATCCTGGAATAACCTCTCACCTTGTGACTGGTATCTCCATACTCAAAACATCCACTCTGCCGACGTGGTTGTGGAAGCCATACAATATGAGTACTCTGAGACCCATGAGTACCTGAAACTCCATGCACAACTGGTAATGCAAACTGAACTGGTTGACCCACAAAACCTCAACTGTGGGGTACCCTGCTTCCATAGTAAGGACTAGTGGATTTCTTCGATCCGAGGCCTTCTTGCCTCCCTGAACCCTCACTCCTGATCTCGTCTGTCCTCTCACTCCCGGTCCCACCAGCTCTCTAACCAGCGAGAGATACCTACTACCTGCTAAAATGAGGCATCCAACTCTAACTCTCGAGTCCTGCTGAACTGAATATCATGCCTGAGTCCCTCAATGAATTTACGTACTCGCCTCCTAACTGAAGCACAAGTGATGTACATAACTGGCCAACTCACCGAATCTGATGGCGTACTCTAATACTGACATAGTGCCTTGACGCAAATGCTCAAACTCCATGCGTCATGCATTTCGGAGGGACTGGAGCACAACTCCCTCCAAGCATCTCTGAAACCTGAATCCATGCAAGTGAAGCTAACTCAGCCGGGTACCCCGACTCATATGTCCGCCATCACTGACAAGCCGCTCTTACGAACTGAGACGTGACAAAAACAACCCCGCTCGTCTCCACAATACCCGAAGTATGAAAAATGCATGACACTTCCCCAGGAAGCCCCTGGGCATCATCTGTCGCCAATCCACTGAAAGATAGGAGGGTGGTACTTCATGTACCTCTCAAGTCCAAGGTGTTCTTCCTCCGATGATGTTTCCCTAACTGCGGGCTGAACTGAAACCACATGTTGTGCTACCATGACAACTGGAACCTGACCAACATGGTCTCGCTGCCCTGCAGTGTAGATGGTGGGAGTCTGAACTCCTCCCGTGATCTGTGGAGTAGCCAGTGCACTAGAATCAATCTGTCCTGAGTCAATGTACCAATTATACTCAAAAACTGCACCCAGGTCTTCTGAAGTCCGGGGTAGCAACAAGCACCTCCAATACTTGTCCCCCAACTAGAAATACTTGCTGCTCCTAAACGGCTACTCTGGTAGGCATCTTAACTGCAGCACGTGCTTCTTGTCGACCTATGCCTCTTCCCCCAGCAACCTCTGCTCTGGGGGTTATATTATTAGGATCCACATCTCGTATCCTCACCATCAGTGAGAGAATCGAATGATAATTTCAAACTTCAAGATCAATGAACTTGCACGATAGGAATGAAGGAAGTGAAATTGTCCTAATAGTCCCGTAGCCTCTCGAAGATAAGTACAGACGTCTCTATACTGATCCACAAGACTCGACCAAACTCGCTTATGAATCGTAGCACCTATGAACCTAGAGCTCTGATACCAACCTGTAACGACCCAAATCTCCCTCCATTGGGTATCGTGATGGCACCTAGTCTTAGGGGCTAGGAAGCCTAACATTCACTAAATAACAACAATAACAAAGGAATATCCAACAGTCTCGATATAGAACCTTGACAAAATTTACAATTTCCCAAAACCCAGAAGTACAAGTCATAAGCTTTAAAGGAATTACACTAAAACACCTAAAAATACTAGTGTTCAGAAATAAGTACAAGAGTGCATATAAGAGGGTGACTCCGAAACCGCAAACGCTGAAGCGGTTTTAACTTGAGTCTCCACAACAACAACCGCGCTACTAAAAATCAATCGGCCCGCTATGCGAAAGCCTGGAATCTGCACAAAAATGTGCAGAAGAGTAGTACGAGCACACCATAGCGGTGCCCAGTAAGTATCAAAACTAACCTCGATGAAGTAGTGACGAGGACTAGTCAAGAAACCACTGGTCTAATAAATTAAATAGGCATCAATATAGAAATGGCAGAATATGACATCTATCTAATGACTATACAATATAGCAAATAACAAAACATTTACAAGGCAGAAGGAAATGCAGCAACAAAAATGGAACAACACAATAATACACAGAAATGATAGACAAGATACAAGCCAGAACCAGAATACAACAACACAATAAGACACCAGTAACTCAGCACTACATTAGTATTCCACCTCAGGCCTTAGCCAACAATCCACTAAATTGGTCAAACCTTCGAGTGAAAACCTTTAAATCGTAAGTTTATATTGAAAGCTTTGAATATAATTTATTCAAAATGGAGAATTTCCTTTGAAACATACTTTCCTCCGGATACATATATACATATTTTGGAAAGTGGAATCTTTAAAACATAATTTCCTTCAAAATACATGATTTCCAAATATACTTCCCCAATAAATGACTTCCAAATATCACTTTCTGCAAGACAAATGCTTTTTCAAATATGCCTTTGAAATAAAAGTCATTCAGACATAATTTTCTTCAAGGCAAATACTTTTTTTTAGATATACTTTTCAATAAAAATCTTTCGATCAAAATCTCCTCAGGATAAATCTACCAAAACTCAGTCCGTAACTCAGAATTTGTCATGCAGTACAGGGAGAAAGCTCCCGGAATCTCGTCCGTAGTCCCAATTTAAATATGAAATGCAGTACAGGGGGAAAGCTCCCAGAATCTCGTCAGTAGTCCCAATTTAAATATGCAATGCAGTACAGGGGAAAGCTCCTGGAATCTCGTCCGTAGTCCAAATTTAAATATGCAATGTAGTACTGAGGAAGACCAGAATGCGACAGAAACAACACACATTGCAACAACAGGCGCAAAAGCAACAAAAGACAGAATGCAAGGTGCAACGAGCAAATCAATACAAAGACTTGGATCACAAGAATGGTATAACTCACTCATAAGTAGTAGTCACTGAAGGGAAATACCAAGCACAAGTGAAACGATATAACGAGAGGAAAACAAAACCAATATAGCAACGATTCATAATATTCAAGTCACCAATAAGAAACCAATCATCCCGGCAAGGGAAATAGCTATAACCAATCTCGCCTAAACAATCAACTAAACCTAAGTAGCACTTAAGGAAAAAATCATATAAATCACAATGTACGACTCACGGGAATGCTTGACACCATCGTATAGATATTCCAATCATTGCTAAATAATTATAGGGCGAGACTATGCTAATTCTAAATAGGCAATTTATGAAGAAATATATAGCACGACTGTAGAAAAGTTAAAGTCTTCAGTTAACTCAAGATCAAATAAGCAACGAAGGAAAACTAAGCAACAAATTTCTAATTTAAGTGGAAAGAGATGAACTAGCAATCAGAACTCAGATATAACAAATAGAACTTCATACATAGGGGATATAAGGACCTAAGAATCCTAAAAGGCCAACCTAGTTGCAAATAAGTCCGAGTATGCACTCGTCACCTTGCGTACGCGGGCTACAATCAACGTAGAAGACTCAATCCTAAGGTGTAGTTCCCCCACACAAGGTTAGGCAAGATAATTACCTGAACCGCTCGGTCCAAACTTGAAATCACGGTCAACCCATGAGTATCCGACTCCGAATGGCCCAAATTTATTCAATTCGATTGCATAATATAAATATCACTTTAAGGAATCAAGATATCTAATAAGTTCGAAGCTAATACGCGAAATTAGGAAAATTGCCCAAAAAGTCCCCCGGGCCCACGTCTCGGAAACGAGTGAAAGTTACAAATTTAGGACACCCATTCACTCACGAACTCACTCAAACAAGAATCATCAAAAACGACGCAAAAATCTTATTAAAATTCTCGGATTTCTAATTGGGGAAACTTCTTCCCATTTTCATGATTTTTCACCTAAATTCATTCATTGCATGGAAGAATTTTCTATAGATTAATGATATAAAAAGGAAATAGGGTTAGGAATTGTTACCTATGAAGCCTTTCCTCAAAATCCACTCCAAATCCCCTACACCCGAGCTCCAAATCATTTTTAGAAGATATGAATTTCAAGCCCTCGGATTTGATATAAACATCCCAGTGATTGCGCACCTGCTCCCCTTGGACCGCACCTGCATAAAAACCATAGCAGGTGCGACAACCCACTAAAAGAACTGGGGCCGCATCTGTGGCTCCACACCTGCTGAAACCCATCCGCAGCTGCGAGAATTGGTTGACCTTGATCAACCCACACCTGCGAGCCCCTCTTCTGCACCTGCGTGTCTGCACCTGCGAAAAATCCATCGCAGGTGCGAGACACCAGAACCAGCAATGGTTCAGCTGTTTCCTTGTTCAAAAAATCTTTAAGTGTCCGAAACATCCCCGAGGCCCCGGGACCTCAACCAAACTTACCAACCAGTCCTAATACCTTATCCAAACTTATTCTAGCCTCCAAAACACATCACATAACACCAAAATCACCAATTATACATGGATTCAAGCCTAAGAACTTATGAAATTTCCAAAATCTACAACCGATGCCGAAACACATCAAAACTAGTCCGAATGACCTCAAATTTTATACACAGGTGACAAATGACACAACCAACCTACATCCACTATCAAAATTCCATTATGAGCCCGATATCAAGATTTCACCTATTGGCGAAAATCGCCGAAAATCTAACTTCCGCCGAATTACCTCAAATTGCTCTACGGACCTCCAAAACTAATTCCGGACGCGCGCCTAAGTCAAAAATCATCATACAAATTTTTTGGCATTAACCATAACTCATTCCGAGGCCGTTTACACAAAAGTCAAACCTCTGGTCAACTTCCATCACTTAAGCTTCAAAAATTGAAATTTTCCTCCCAATTCGACTCATTTATCGAGTAACTGAATCCAACCACGCATGCAGGTTGATATACACAAAGTGAAGCTGTTCAAGACCTTATTCCACAGAATGAAGCTTAATTTCTCAAAATGACCGGTCGGGTCGTCACACGGCTACAATTCAAAATTGCGCGGTCTGCACTAGATAGTCTGCGGCTGCACTCAGAATTGTGCGGTCCGCGCTGTCCCTTTGATGACTAATTGTCTATAACTGTTCTGAAATTGTTTTACTTGCTTTGAATTCAACTGACATATGTAACTGGTATTTCGGACAATCGTTAGATCACGTGATAGAGGTGATACATCAAAAAGGAGTGGTGAATTCTCCCAAGGCAGGGGTAAAGGAACTCACTCTCTCAGAGTGAAATCCAAAATTATTGCCAAGAAGCCGACCAGCGGTAGAGGAAGGGCCATAGATCCCTCAGAATCCAGCTCTTATGAACAATCAAGAGAAGCCTCTGAGGGTCATTCTATGGAGGTCCATCCTGAACCCCAATCCCAACCATCTAAACCCACTGGGCACTATCAATTGCGCAATGAAGCCACATCCAACTCTTCAAAGTGTTCTGCTGAGGAAAGCCAGGATTTCGAGACCTCTTCTTCACCTACTCCAGCACCAGTAGCTATTGGTGTCGATGATGATGATGTCCTAGACGATGGTAGAGAGGGGAACACACAAGTGGGTGGCCTTGAGAGGTCAAGGAAAAAAGCATTATGGAAGACAGATTTTTCAGCTTGATAGCTTGCAAAGATTTTGGGAGTTGTGGCCAATGAGGTCGCTCACACTCGAGGGACAGTTCTTGACAAAGGATTTGGATATTCACAATTTGAATATCCTTAGGCAGTTTCGGGAGAGAAAGGGGTGGAAGTGGTTCACCCGAAGTGTCTTAGATGCAAATGAGCACTTGGTCAGGGAGTTCACGCTAATGTGGCTCATATTAAGAAGGGAACAAAAGTTACAAAAGTAAGAAATCTGAAAGTCCGCTTCCACTCTTGATCTTTGAACACCTATGTGGGATTTGAAGATGTTTGAGGTAGTCCAGTACCTAGAGAAGTTAGCTCTGGGTGAAGCAGCTCACCCCTGGCTAGCTGAGATATTGGCTGCTCAGGGACCACAACACCATGAATTACAACTGGAGTTCCTATCCTCCAGGCCAACCTTAACTATGAAGCTAAATGGTGGCAAACATTTGTGTATAGCCGGATTGACCCGAGTCTGAATGAAAACAACCTCCCTCCTTCTCGATAAGTTCTGGTGGCTTCTATTATGGTGGGGTACCCAATCAATGTGGTTTCAATCATGTCTACCAACATTACATTGGCGGTTCAGAAAAGTGCCAAGTCCTACCCCTATCCAAAAACCCTCACAGATTACTTCAATGAAGTCAAGGTGGAGCCAATGCGATATGACAGAAAGGTAAAAGCAAAAAAGCCTTTTTGATGGTATCACATGCAGGGTGCAAACAACCCAAACTTCAAGGATAAGGACACTACCACCGTTGACCATTCTGATGAGCCATTAGGGGTAGGTTTAGAGGCTAATGCTGAGCACTCTACAACTCCTAGGCCTTCCATAACAACCAGATCTTCCATCGGGACAGCTTCCATGCCACCACCTTCATCCTCTAGGCCATCAAAGTCAGTTCCAGTGCCAGCCTCATCCACCTATCCTCTCACTGCGTTGCGAGTCTCCCAGACATTGGCGAGCCTCAACAACTGGATGCAGACAAACACTTCTAAGCTATGTGACATATTTAGTATTGTTACAGTGCAGTCGTCTACTCCAGCAGTGACCCAGGTACCTCCGTCACTGGAGGAAAAATTGAAGAAGATTCCGGATAAACAGAAGACTGTCATGGACACACTAGTAGCTCAGGATGGGGGAGGGGGGAGCTATTGGGGAATTGACCAAGCAAGTGAAGAATATGAGAAAATCCCAGGCTTCAAAGAAAGTAGTGGAGAGTTTGAGAGAGGAAGTGAAGAAGTTAGCAGCATCAGGTGACTTGCCCTTTCACTTACTGATGAAGATAGGTCCATCAGTACCAGCTAACCCAGCAGCACCATCAACTGGTTAGTCTAACGAGCCAGAACTCACTTCCCCCATTGCTGAGGAGATGCTACAGATGCTCACCAACCCTATTGTCCCTCATCCCGAAGATGATGACATATAGTTAGGGGAGACCGAGGGTGGTGATGATGCCAGTCACCCCTTGACCACATAGGAAGTTTTCTTTACTCTTTACGCTCTTATGTTTTGATTTTATAATCATTAAGTACAATGCTTGTTCTTTTTCTAGGGGGTGGTTTATTTTTGTAATTTTGATGATTTGGATGATTGTTGATGACATTTGGGCATGTAATAACTTTAATACTCTTTTTATTTTTCTTTTATCTCTATTTTCTCCCTAATTATGTATATATTAATCCCTCATGTATATATTTATTTGCTTTACCTTCAGTGGTTTATTTCATAGCTTCTTCGTTTTGCTTTCTTAGTAGTATAGCTTCTTATTTACTTTATTAGCTTCTTTTTGATATGTTAGATTCTTTTTATGTTTTAGTGAATAATAAGCCTTTGATTTTCTTAATGCCACGGTTCTTTCCAAAGGTGGGTCTTGTGTGAACCGGGTGGCTCTTCCCAACAGTGGATGTCGTGACAACCTTCTTAAGGAATTGAGTCAGTTTTTTGATGTTTAGGTAGAAACATTTAGTGTTAATGAATAAATAAGGGTCGATCATGCTTCACTTGGTACCAACACACTTAACTATGCGCTTATGGTTAAAAATAAGTTTTTTTGTAAAGAAATATCTCTAGTTAGTGATCTTGTGAATCTTGTATTGACTTAGGCAATCATCGGGTGGTTTAGTTGAACCATTAGCAATTTTCAATCTTGAATACGGTTGTTGTGGGCCCTGGAATTTGTTATCTTTAACAATCTGGTTGTGCGAGAGGTGAGGTATTTTGTTACAAGTCAAAGTACCTAAGCAAATGGTCTAGAAATTGCCCCGAATGTGTTTCTAGGAAAAATTCTAAGTTAGCTTGTCTTGAGAAATGATTGTAGGCTCTCCTTGGCACGTTTTGCAACCTTCCATGGCCCACCAATGATATCATCCTTAGTATACCCTTTTGAGCCTAAAGGCTTTTTATTCAATAATCACATTACAAGCCTTTAACCATTTTATAGTGACTCTCTCTTGGCACCCGACTTTTCTTTAGCACTCATGTGATTCAAATGGAAAAAACATAAGTTTGAGGGAGAGACGAGGAGTTTAAAGATGGTTTCAAGGCACTAAAAAGACAAAAGAAATGAAGAAGAGGAAGCGGCAAAGAAAAAGAAAGGAAGAACAAAGAAAAACACAAAAAGAAAGTGAATAATGTGAAAGGGTTGAAAATATGCAATAGAAAGCAAAAGTGCAAAGCATGGAGAAAACAAAGAAGGAGATTGTGAATAACATGACAAAGAAAGAGTGATGTCAAGTCTATCTATCCCCTAAAGGGAAAGAAAATGACTCAAAGAGTCGTCAAAGTATGAGAAAACAAGAGAATATGAAGTGCTAAAGGAAAGATGAACTGGTTCCAATCCGATATTTCCCTCCTTAGTCCAAAAGCCTTCATTACATGCCGAAAAATCCCTCATGATTTCAAGCCGAGAAAGCTTACATTAGTGGTGATCTACATGAGGGGCAAGTATATAATACTTAGAGCCGGCCTTGTGATATTCCTTTGAGAGTGATGAGCTAGTCTTTCTTGAGTCATTGTTTTGAATTCTTCATTCGTGAGTGAGATGAGCTCCCGGAGAGTATAAGAGGAATAGTTTGGGATCCACAGTGACTTGCATGAAAGTACGAGCTTCCTTGATGAGAAAAGCCAACCCTTGATGCTCAAGCGTCATATTAAAGCCATTTGTACTTCAACATCCAAATAATAGGCTTGTTATTGATTCATGAGCGTGTGGGTAATTGTTGGTACCAATTGATTTGTGTTTGATCAACTTAGGCCAGCTGAAATATCCCTTTTTCTAGTTGGGGTGGGAATTGCCTTAATCGCTTGAGGATAAGCAAAAACTTAAGTTTGGGGGAGTTGATAAGTAGGGATTTTGACCGCTTATTTTCTCTCTTTTACTTGCGTTTTAGTTCAAGAATGCGTAAAGGTATCCCCGAGAACTAATAAAATGTGATTTCTTGCAGGAATGTTGGGAAACAAGCCAAAGAAGTAAAAATCAACTCGAAAAGGAGTCAAAATTGGACAAGGACCAAAACAAGGAAAAAAGGCCTACAGTGCGGACCGCATAATACTGTGAGCGGCCGCAAACAATGAAGAAGCACTATTGGATTTCCTTCAAAGAATGCCGTCAACACAATTATTGTACGGCCTCAGAAGAGGAGATTCATAGAGTTGTATTTTAGGAAATCTGAAGATATGCAGAACACACTATTATTATGCGGCCACAGGAGCTAAAGTGCGGCCACAGTCACAAATGTGCGGTCCGTAATAGAAGGTCCAGCCCTAGTCCAATCTCAAGTGTGCAGCTGCACTCAGAAATGTGCGATCCATACAAATAGATGAAGTGTGGCCGCATCCCACTTTTATGCGACGGTAGAAAGCCCAGTTGACCAGTCAAGATCAAAGTGTAGACCGCACACAGAATTGTGCGACTGGACAACCTCCGCATGGGCATTTTTGACAGATATTTTCAGCTTAATATAAATAGAATTTTTTGTCATTTTCAGGTTAAGTTGTATCAGTGAGGATCACCTGAACCATTTTTGTTTTCTATTTTGGGTAACATTGTAATATATTAGCTTCTAAACATTAGATTTTCTTTCCTTAATCAATTATTATGCATTCTCTCTTAATTTCTTCTTTAATTTCTTCATTTTTAATGAGTAGCTAAACCCTTAGCTAGGGTTGTGACCCAACCTTAGTATGGGTACTTAATGGGTTATTGATTTAGGACTTATTCATTATTGGCTATCTGATATGTAGCCTTGTTCTTGCTTGAATTCTAGAATTAATGGTTGCAAACATTGATTCATGCCTATTTGACTTAGTCTCTACTTGAAAAAGAGAGACTAAGTCTAGGAAAACTTGTCTAACTAGGAATTTGGGTGAACTCAAGAATTTGATAGCCCCAATTAATGGGTCGAATCTACAGAAAATAAGACCCGACTAGAGAATTTATCTCTTTCTTTGTGAAACACCCATTTGGACTTGGGAAAGCCAAATCGGGCAACGCCACTCAAACTACCAAGAGGTATAGAGTGAGTAATTGAGTGTGATGTCTATATTGTATCCTAATCAACCAAACATGCCCTAAACTTCTAAATCCATTAGGTAACCAACTAGGCAGAAGTCGCAACTCGAGATCTTTTATCACTTGAAAAACAACCAAAATAAAAAATATTGTCTCCTAGTTTTACAATTGCAATAAATAGCTTAAAGTAGAAGTAGAAACAACAATCGAGAATGTAGAAGAGTAATCTAGGGCATATCATACATTCACACTAAGTATATACCTAATCCAAAATCTAACTCCATGTGGATTCGACCCCGACTAGTGTTGGGTTTTTATTATTGCTTCGACCGCCTCACTACCCATATTTGTGGTGTGAGATTGGGCGAGATCCGTCCTCAGAAACTCTACAAGTGTACAATGGACATAAGGCCATCCCAAGACCCAACAATAGGGAAACATGCAATGATTCTGGTACCAAGCCTAAGGAGGAATCAATCAGTACCAGCGAGGGAAAATGGGAACATAGCAAACCTAACTATCAACATGAATAGAGATACCAACTTTATTATTTAGAACATTAGGGGAGGGAAAATTTCAGAAAGAACTTTAGGGACATGGTGGATACCCGTCGACCCTGCATGGTTACTTTGTTGGAGACTAGAATGGACTCATATGTTTCTCTACTCAATGGATATGGCTTGACGGATACAATTGAAATACCAACAGAAGGTCAAGCTGGGGGTATGGTAGTTCTTTGGGATCACACATCCGTTAATTTCCATAGAGTTTTTAGGAGACACCAAGAAATCTCCGCTACCATAGAGGTATTTCCTTCTCACAACTTTTAGTTATTTACTTCTATTTATGCTAGAACTAATAAGGACACTAGGAATTTATTATGGAATAATCTTGCTAATACTAGTAGCAACAACAAAGATCCTTGGTTAATTGGGGGAGACTTCAATGACGCTATGTCTCAAAATGAAAAATTTGGAGGAATACCTATTAATAAGAGAAGATCTAAACACCTTTGGTCTACCATTAATAACTGTCAGCTCATCGACCTTGGTTACAAAGGATGTAAATATACTTGGTCTAATAAGCGCCGCCAAGGTAAGGGTCTAATCATGGAATGTTTAGATAAAGTTTTTGTTAACGAGCAGTGTCTTAAATTATTTCCTAATGCCAGCATTTTTCACCTACCAAAAACTCACTCTGACCATAACCCCCTACTAGTTCAACTAATTCCTAAACTAGTAGAATGTAACAAAAAACCTTTTCGCCTAGAAACTCTTTGGTGTAGACACCCTCAATTTATAGACCCTGTACGAAATAGCTGGAATAACAATGACTTCGAAACTTCCACTTCAAAGTTTTATAATCAAGTCGTTCAGTGGAAAACTAATATCTTTGGGGATATCTTTAGGAAAAAAAAAGGTTATTAGCAAGAATTGAGGGCATCCAAAACTCAATTAACTACCCTAACAACTTTTTCCTTCTTAATCTTATGGAAAACCTTCGCCAAGAATTCAACAATATACTCAAAATGGAGGAGGATTATTAGAAACTTAGATCAAGAGTTATGTGGTTAAACGAGGGAGATGCTAACACAAGCTACTTCCATTTAGCCGCTACAAATAGAAGGAGTATGAATAAAATAATTTCTTACAAAGATGATAACGGGCAGTGGATCCAAGATCACAACTCTATCTTACAACATGTTCTCTCACACTTAGAACAAATGTTCTCAACCTCCCACGTAAATTCCAACTAGAAATCTATCAAAAATGACTGCCAAAGTCTCTATATGATAGACCTCTCTTCCTTTGACAAACCACTCATGGTAAATGAAATTACTCAAGCCTTATTTTTATTCAAACCTTTTAAGGCTCCTGGCCCAGACAGTTTCCTCCTCTTCTTCTATAAAAAATATTGGAACATCATCGCTCCTTCGATTTTTAAATTTTGCTAGAATATTTTCAAAAATAAATGCATGCCTACTGGTACAAACAATACCTACCTTTTCCTAATCCCCAAAATACACAATGCCAATATCTTAATAATTTTAAACCAATTAGTTTATGTAATAATTCGTATATAATTATTACAAAAATTATATAATAGAATTAAGCCTTTCCTACCATCCCTCATCAGCCTAGTGCAATCGAGATTTATTAAAGGAAGAAGACCTATAGATAATGCTCTAATAATCCAAGAATTTCTTCTTCATTTCAAAAAATTAAAAAGGGAAAAAAGCCTTCATGTTATTAAAAACTGATCTAGAAAAAGCTTTTGATCGGCTTGAATGATCTTTTGTTTATCGTATGCTGAACTTCTTTAAATTCTTCCCTCTTATATCTAAGCTTATCATGCACTACATAACTTTGAGTAATATTGATGTGCTCGTTAATGGAACCACTACTCCCTACTTTAGCTTTAGTAGGGGAATACGACGAGGAGATCCTATGTCCCCGTATATCATGGAAATATTTTCTCGTGTGATTTCATACCAAGTAGACAACCTCAATTGGGATCCAATAACTATTAGCAATAAAGGGCCCGATCTATCACACCTCTTCTTTGCCGAAGACTTAACTTTAATGTTTAAAGTTAATATAAATTCTTGCACCACTATCAAAAACACTTTAGATTTCTTTTGTACACAATCTGGCAAAAAAATCAACTTTGATAAATCAAAGATCTATTTGTCTCCTAACTGCCTAGATAATATTACTAGTTCAATTGTTAAAAATATGGGGATTAAAGCCACCAAAACTTTGGTAATGTAACAACCCGGTAAGTCGTTACGTAGAATCTGCATTTATATTTACTGTTATTTCCTCGTCACAACTTGGTTAAACCGTTCTTGATGTGATAGAGTTGATAGGCTCGGAATCAGAATAATTATAATGAGAATTTAGTCACTTAGTCTTTAAAAAAATAGCCTTAGAGTAGGAAAAGTCGATTGAGAGTTGACTTATTGGTAAACGACCTCAGAATGCAGATTTTATGGTCGGATAGCTTCGTTAGGTGATTTGGGACTCAGGAATGTGTTCAGAATATTTTTGTGAGGATTGGTGTAGAATTAGGCTTGAATTGGTGAAAGTTAGTTTGTGGTAATTTTCGGTCGGCAGTGGAAATTAGGCTATCGGGGTCGGAATAGAATTCTAACAGTTGGATAGGTTTGTAATGCCGTTTTGGATATGTCTGCAAAATTTCTGGTCAATCAGAGTTATTTTGGATAGTTTCGGCATCGTTGGTGTATTTTAGAAATTTCAAAGTTCTTAGGCTTGAATCCGATATGATTTTGGTGTTTTGATTTTATTTTTAGTGTTTTGAGAGTGCAACTAAGTTTGAATGATCATTTATGATGTGTTGGTAAATTTGGATGGGGTCCCGAGGGGCTCGGGATTGACTTCGGGTGGTTAACGGGCATTTTCGGGCCTTAGAGAATCTGCTGTTCTGCTGGTGTAAGTGCATCAACACATTGTTCACTGCGATCGTGAGGAATGATCCGCGATCACGTAGAGTAACCTGGAGCCTGATAAGTTTTTTATGAATTGCTATCGCGTGTGCATTGGTGCGATCGTGAAGGTATGTAGCGCTGGCCAGTGCGATCGCATGTGCATTGGTGCGATCGCGTAGGGTTATTCAGGCACGTGGGGAGTGGGGTCAACTGTTCTTCGCGATCGCGTATGTTGGATTGCGGTCGCGTAGGTTGAGGTTCTATTGACTCGCGATCACGTGGCTTGTGCTTCGATCGCGTAGGGTCTTTGGAGGGTCTGGGGGATTTGTTCTTCGCGATCGCGTGAGTACTTCCGCGATAGCAGTGAAGGAAGGACTGGGCAGTACTTAAATAAACCCTCCGCGACCATTATATCTTTTAACACCATTTTTGAAAGGGAAAAGAGCTTGGAGGCGATTTTGAAGAGGGGAAATCAGTGTTCTTTGTTGAGGTAAGTATTTTGGACCCTAAAACTCGATTATAGGTGATTAAGGAACATAATATCAGTGTTAAATTCATGAAATCAATAGAAAAAAGGTGGAGTTAGGGCTTTAGATTGTGCGACCTTTAGGGGTCGACTTGAGGGGTCAAACGAACTCCGATTTTAGCGTTCTTTATATGTACGGACTCGTGAGATGATGAAGAATACTTTAATATAAAATTTGTCAAGTTCTGAGATGTGGGATCGGGGGTCGAGTTTTGGCTAATTTCTGGTTTTGAGCTAATTTGGTACTTTTCAATTGGAATTCATTCCTTAAGCATAATTTGATGATAAAATCTGAACTTGGTAGATTTGGAGCACTCAAAGGCCGAATTTAGAGGCAAAGGCACTGCAGAATAGTATTTTAGCCGGTTTTGAGGTAAGTAACGTTTCCAAAGTTGGTTATGAGGGTTCGAAACCCCGAGCTAAATGATTTATGACTATAATTGAGGTGACACACATGCCAAGTGACGGGTGTGCGGGCATGCACCGAGTTTTTGTGGCCTGGCTTATCCCATGGCACCGCTTAGTTGTTATTCCCTGATGATCTTTGTGCTTCAGTTAATGTGGTATTTGGGAACCTTTTAGGAATCATGTTAAGTATATATTCTAGGCTTCACGCCGAAAATGCTGAGACCCGAGTAGTCGTATATTATTGTCTCATTTTGTTATTATTTCTTTCATATACTCAATCCTTTTATAGCATATCACTTCATATCTCAGTCTCAGTATTGTTAATTATATGCATACTTATCATTGTTTCGGACTGATGGATGCATCTGTGATCCATGTGAGTGAGACTGAAGAGTAATGACTGAGTGAGTCCGAGAGCCTGTTATTGCGACAGTTAAGAGATCGTACTGCACACCACAACGATATTAAATCATGCCTTCATTGGCGTGATATGGCGCTTGGGCCACTAGGGCCCCTCCGGAGTCTTTACACCCCAGTGAGCGCATTGATGATAAAGGATGGATTTTCCCTGGCATGGATCTTGTCCGAAGCTGATATTATGTGAGGGATGGATCTTCCCTGGACATGGATCTTGTCCGAAGCTAATGTTACGAGGGATGGATCGTCCATGGACATGGATTTTGTTCGAGTGTTGTATTCCGAAGATGGATCTTCTCCGTGGGGCTGGACTAACCTTTTTCCTCAGTACGGAGTGATAACGGTCACCGGTGTTTATGCATATTCCGGGATGGAACTTCCCTGGGCCTAAGAGACATATATAGTACTTAGTGGACTTCTGTGGGAGAGTTGTGAGCACTATGTGCATTTTCACACTGTGACATGTTGGCATGTAGAACATATGGAGGTATATCTATCATATTTTGTTGTTATTTTCTGATCAACTGTGAACATGCCTAAATTTTGTACACTGATGATTTAATTGTTGAGGTTTAGTCCGTCACTACCTCTCAGCCCATAGTTTGGGTTCGTTACTTCTGAGTTGGTGTACTCACGTTAACCCCTACACTTTGTGTGCAGATCCAGGTACACCGGGACCCGGTAGTGGATATTGAGCAGCTGTCAGAGTTTTATTGGAGTTGTCGAGGTAGCAGCTAGCGATCGCGACCTTGGCTTCTCTTTCTTATTCCACTCGTTGCACTT
This sequence comes from Nicotiana paniculata, assembly GCA_005239505.1. Classification (NCBI taxonomy): domain Eukaryota; kingdom Viridiplantae; phylum Streptophyta; class Magnoliopsida; order Solanales; family Solanaceae; genus Nicotiana; species Nicotiana paniculata. The sequence continues at coordinate 138,991 of ML358972.1, read as the reverse complement.
ATTTTGAGACTATGTTGTCTATTTCTTCATTCTTTATTTTTTTTATATAGCAGCTCATGATAGAGTGACACCAGATCCGGGGTTGGAGATTTTAATTTTTGTTTCAAATATTATTTTTAAACTTCAGACTCTTAGTATTATCAATAAATTCGTTTGAAAATCGCATTTTTACTGGAAATTGAATTTAGCTTAGAAACAAAGGGGCGGCTTGCCTTGTTACACGACATGCGCCATCACGACCCCGAAATCAAGTGGTGACAAGATGGTATCAGAGCACTAGGGTTAGTAGAGTCTTGCGGATCGGTACGAAGACGTCTCTGCTTATCTTCGAGAGGCTGCAGAACCTTTAGGAAAAATCTCACATTCTTGAACTCTTGTCGTGCGAATCCATTGATTCAACCTGAAGCGTAATTCTTTGACCTCCTTTCATGTATTCAAACGCGCACGTGAGCGATCGATATCAGCTGTGCATCGATGGCTTGTGACTTCCATGAATGGGATGTGATTTTAGCATGTTTGGGGCCAGTCTGAAGGACTTGAGGCCGGATTTTTGTCTATGGCTTGAGTGCCGAGATTTCGTTTGTGTGAGCACATGTATTTGGAGACTTATATGTCCGTTGGTGTTCTTATTGATGGGACTTGGTAACTAGATGACTATGTGGTGAGTGTGATTTGAGGGTGAGGTGTGTTTATATTGCTTGATTGTGACAAAAAGGGATTGGCTGGATATGTAGCGAGAACCGTTGAGTGTTTGACTTCTGTCTGGAGATGATTTGGGATGTTTAATCGTTTGAGTTATGTATTAGCTTATGAAGGATTTAGTTGAACCCCACTGCGGTATTGTGGCAATGATAGCGTATGGGCATTGAGAATTACTGTTTGTTTTGATCTATGGCTTTGAGTTAAGTGGGGGAGTCTAATAATGATTAGTTGGTTTCCCCATGATGTGCTATATTGGTTTCAATTTGGGGTATACTGGTGGATCAGTTATGACCTGCAGAGGTGGAGTTGAGAATGACTCGAGTAATGGAAAATTTTTGGATACAGGTTCTATTATACTCTATGGGGATGAGTCTTATTGCATGATTGAGTTGTTTTGTAAAGGAAGTAGTGTGCGTAAAGTATGAGTTTGCTTGGTTGCCTAGGGGTGTGGGTTACTCCCTTGGGTGTTGGTGTGGTAATGGGGTGCAGGTCGTTCGATTTGCTTGATCAGTTTAACTGAGATTTACATTGGAAGGCGTCAAGGTTTGTGACATTTTGTATATCGTTGCAGATTTACATTGCAGTATCATGAAAGGGGAAGAATGTTTTAAATTCGTAGGAAGTCTCTTTGGAGTAAGTATTGAGATGTGATACATTTGGGGTACCTAAGAGATGTTCAGCGGCTTATGAGCCTCAAGGCGACGTGGTTCAGTGCTAGGGTCTTGTGTGGTGAATCTAAGTTGAGAATTGCAGTATTATGACAAGGAGAATTATCAATTCGAGGGTAAGTCAGAAGAAACTTGGATAAATAGGAAAACTTTGTAGTGGGTCGGATCGGCATGGTAAGGGATATAATTAGTTCTTTGGGTGCTTATGAGGCAATGAGTTTCTACATGTGTTTCCTAGCAATGCTCTTGGGTGTTGGTGACCTGCGTAGCGTGGTTGAGTTAGAAGGATTCAGTTCTGACGGTTTGGTATTGTACAATGGGATTCGAATAGTTCCTGATGGTTTCTACCATAGTTAGAGATGTGTATTTTATACTTGTGTGAGGAGCATGAGAGGCATAATGATTTTTCATCTAGATGGGATCAAATGTAAGTTCTTGGTTAGTTGGGTACGTAGTTTCTTGTCGCTCGGAAGGGGCTATGAAGTTTCCATATTTATCATAAGATGGCATGGTGTATGCGGTACGTTGTGTACAGTCGAGATTTGCATGTGCGAGTTCTCGGTTCAGTTCTGGAAGGAAGGTCAAAATTCTTAGGCAGCATTGGCAGTTTCAGATGACTAAGTAAATGATATCTATTGGTGGCTTGAAGTATTTCACGTACACCAGCGTTTCAATGGGGTCACTCATTATAGCAGAGTTATGTGGAGGTATGATCCTCGGTGTCACATTCGTGTGTTTTGGTTTTACGATGTGTGGCAGGCTCTTAGCATGTTGTTGTGATAGTAATTGTTAATGGCGGAATAGTCCTCTCGTGTGAATCTTTTCTACGATTTGAGTTCGTGGGATATTACTATTGAGTGCATGAGTTGCACAAGTTATGGCTTTGGGTTTTATTGGTGCGTCATGTCATCAAAGTGTTAGAGAGAGGCATTGCTTGCTAAGAGGATATGTACAAGTATTGGGTTGTTTTGAGCGGTTATTGTGATTAGGAGTTATCGCTATAGGTGTTTGAGTCACGCGGTGTATTATGTGATTTCATCTGGGGTGCGTATATGGCTTGATCCAGCATGTTCAGACTTGTTCAATTTATAGTTGTGGAATTTTGATCTTGTATATTATTTCAGAAGTAGGAATTTGGTTCTAAGGTTTATGGGTCAGGATTGGATTTCAAAATTTCAACTGTGTTGTGCTATTGGACCTATATGGGATAGGGTGACGTGGGGTTTCCCCCGGGGTATGTGCATGGTAAGGTTATTCGGCGGTTTGATGGCTTTTGGAACAACTCTTGGCACGTTCGAGGACGAATGTTTGTTTAAGAGGGGGAGAATGTAATGACCCGGTCGGTCGTTACGTAGAATCAGCATTTATATTTACTGTTATTGCCTCGTCATAGCTTGGTTAAACCGTTCTTTATGTGTTAGAGTTGGTAGGCTCGGAATCAGAATAATTATAATGAGAATTTAGTTACCTAGTCTTTAAAAAAATAGCCTTAGAGTTGGAAAAGTCAACTGAGAGTTGACTTATTGGTAAATGATCTCGGAATGCAGATTTTAATGCTCGGATGTCTTCGCTAGGTGATTCGAGACTCAGGAGTGTGTTCAGAATATTTTTGTGAGGCCCGGTGTAGAATTATGCTTAAATTGGCGAAATTTAATTTTTGGTAATTACCGGTCGGCGGTGGAAATTAGGCTATCGGGGTCGGAATGGAATTCTGCAAGTTGGAACAGGTTCGTAATGTCATTTTGGATATGTCTGCGAAATTTCAGGTCAATCGGAGTTGTTTTGGATAGATTCGGCATCGTTGGTGGATTTTAGAAATTTCAAAGTTCTTAGGCTTGAATCCGATGTGATTTTGGTGTTTTGATGTTATTTTTAGTGTTTTTAGAGTGCAACTAAGTTTGAATGATCATTTATGATGTGTTGGTAAATTTGGTTGGGGTCCCGAGGGGCTCGAGATTGATTTCAGGTGGTTAACGGGCATTTTCGGGCCTTAGAGAATCTGTTGTTTTGCTGCTGTAAGTGCAACAACACATTGTTCACTGCGATCGCGAGGAATGGTCCGCGATCACGTAGAGTAACCTGGAGCCCGATCATTTTTTTGTGAATCGTGATCGCGTGAGAAGGTGTGTGATCGCGAAGGTATGTAGCGTTAGTTAGACTAATATGTGATCGCGAAGGTATGTAGCGAAGGTATCGAAAGTGAAACTATGTAAAGTTTGACTAATATTTTAAAATCTATTCTTTATCATATTAAAATGAGAAAAATTACAACTTATAATACTTTTCATATAGTTTTTGAATATATAACACTACTAGAAATCAGAGAAAAATTGACCAATCCATACCGATTAATGTTGGTCGGTAACCAAAAGCGACCAATAAACCGTCCAAAATGGACGGAAACTAAAAAAAATATTTTACATTTTTTAAAAATTACATACCGACCAAAATTGGTCGGTATATTGGTAAAAAATTTGATCGCGGTGGTCAGACTTGCTTTTTGATTACCGACCAACATTGGTCGTTAATGTGGATCCACTTTTTTAAAAAAAATATTAATTATATTATTATTTAATTATTTTATAAAATTTATAGAATTTATATTTAAGTTTACCGACCAAAGTTTGTTGGTTACTGCAGGGGAAACTTTTACCTACCAACTTTGGACGGTATACGTTATTTCCTGAAAAATAACTGACCAAAGGTGGTCGGTTATTTTTCAAACATGGTCAAACATTTGAATCACTTTAATATTTACTATCTAAATAATATAAATTTAATTCTTTAACACTTTATTTCGTAATACAAATAATGAATACACTAACATATACTATAACAAGCTATATATAGTTAAAGTAGTACAACGACGTGTGTGCGTTTATGTATATATATATATATATATATATATATATATGGGTTGAGTTACTTTTGGGATAAACTTGTGAAGAGGAAATACTCTAATAAGTATATATAATTGATCATCATAAATTATGTCTATTTGTAAATTGATTCATCAATTTATAACTTACTTAGATGCATCGATGAATATTAAAAATAAAACGTCTCGACCTATATCGATTAATTTATGTCATGCATTATTAGTGATGAATAAATGAAATATAGAAGAATTAATACTAAACATCTTTGACATGTATATATAACACAAATTAAAGAAACGAAAGAAGTTATTAGCATTAACTAAATGAGTTAATAGGTCAAACATGGTCAAACTTTTGAATAACATTAATATTTACTATTTAAATAATATAAATTTAATTCGCTAATACTTTATTTTGTAATACAAATAATGAATACACTAACATATACTATAATGTGCTATATATAGTTAAAGTATAGTACAACGAAGTGTGTGTGTGTGTGTGTGTGTATATATATACATATATATATATATATATATATATATGTATATAGGTATAACCGCATATATATAAGAACACAAAGCGCTAGGGCCACAGGGCCGGATTCTTTTGGGGATAGACTTGTGAAGAACCAATAATATAATTAGTATATATAGTTGATCATCATCAAATAACTGTACAAGAATATATGGAGCTCAGCATATCTGGAAGCATAGGAGAACGTTCGTTTGCTGATATTATTACAAGTATTTGATACTGGGTCATTCATAGCATTACTATATGTTCCCTATTCATCGCGGGTTGGTTATTTGTCAGCACCGATTTAGCTTACGATGTGTTTGGAAGCCCTCGACCAAATTGTAAATTGATTCACCGACTTATAACTGTGATGACCCAAAGGGTCATTTTATGATTTAATAATCCATTCCGGGCTCGTTAGCCTTAGAAATATTATTTTTATTTACCACGATTTGCGTGCACAGTCCGTACGTGAATCAAGAAAGCCTTTATGTGAATATTTATAAAATAATAATTTTTGAGAATTTAATTTGATTTTTAGTTGTCTTTGGTCAACATTTTGAGTAAACAAACCCGGACCCGTGTTCCGACTGTCCCGGGAGGTTTGTAGTAAAATATGGGACTTGAGCGTATGCCCGGAATAGTCTTCTGAGGTCCCTAGCTCGAGAAATGATTTTTTTGATGAAAATTGTTAGACTAAAATTTAAAGGAATTAAAGAAATTGATTGATGTTTTAGCTCATTGGTATCAGGCCCGGACTCATTGTCATGTCTGTAAAATTTGGTTAAAATCGGAGTTTATTTGACGTGATTCGGACATCCAGTTGAGAAGATAGTGAATTTGAAATGTTCTTGAGGAATTCATGAGTTTTGATGCTAAATCCGTAGTTTTAGGTGTTATTTTAGCGATTTGATCGCACGAGCAAGTCCGTAGGATATTTTTAGATTTGTGTGCATGCTTGGTTTGGAGCCCCGAGGGCTCGGGAACCATCCGGGCGATGTGCGAGTTGAGTTAACTCTCATTAAGGGCTGATGGTACACCAAATCTGGTGTTCCCGCACCTGCGAGCCTTAGGCCGCAGGTGCGAGTGACAACCCGCAGATGTGGCCCAGGACAACTTCCGTTTTTTCGCAAATAAGGACTCCTCATCATAGGAGTGGGACCGCAGAAGTGGAAACCCGTTCACAGATGCGGCCCCAAGGGCCCAGTCCCATCCCATAGAAGCGGACCTCCTGTCCGCATGTGCGGGACGAGCAGATGCGGCCTATGTACCGCAAGTGCGAAGGTCGGGCAGTGAGTTCATTTAATTCGAACTCCATCCCTTTTCTTCTTATTTTCAAAGTAGTAGACGACCTAGGGTGATTTCTCTAAGTAAATTTCTTCCCCAAAACGTAGGTAAGTGTTCTTTAACTTGTTTCTTTCAATCTTTTACTTCTAATTACAAGAATTTAAACCTAGAAATCTAAGGTTTTCATGGTGGAATTAGAGATTTTGGGGTAGAAACTAGGTATTTCGAAATTTTGGAATTTGACCTCAATTGGGGTCAGATTCCAAACTAACTGCATATCCGGGCTCGGGGGTGAACGGGTAAACGGATTTTGGTCCGAACCTCGAGTTTGGACCAAGCAGGCCCGGGGTCGGTTTTTAACCTTTTTTGGGAGAACTTAGGAAAACCATGATTACGCGTTAAAGTTAATTCCTTTAGAAATAATTAATGATATTGAACTAATTATGATTGTATACGAGTGGGTTGGAGGTGAATTCTAAAGGAAAAGTTGTACTTGAGCAGTGAGTAGCCTGTGAAATTGAGGTAAATGTTGTGTCTAACCTTAGTTTGAGGGAATAGGTATTGTGTGGCTACTTGCTACTTGTTTTGTAGCTAAATACAATGTATAGGTGAGGTGACGAGTACTTATACGTTGTGGTCGAGTCAGAACATGTGAGTGAAAGTTAATTCTTGTTATTCTTGCTGTTTTCCAGCCTATTATCTATGATTATTGTTGTTAGTGAAATTTTGGAAGATTTGTATCCAGTTCCACCGAGATGGATAATATTGTAAATATTGGGTTGAGATTGAAATGGTAAATGATGGTAGCAACTCAGATGAAATACTGATTTCCTGTGAAGTTCCTATTTATATGTTGTTAATGATTCTGTGGCTGGTGGGGAAGAGTGTAAAGCACAAAGCGTGATGCCGTGCATAATTTATTTAAATGGTGAGGAAGAGTGTAAAGCACGAAGGGTGATGCCGTGCATAATTTATTTAAATTGTGAGGAAGAGTGTAAGATACGAAGGGTGATGACGTGCATAATTTATCTATATTGTGAGGTGAGAGTAAAAACACGAAGGGTGATAGCGTGCATAATTTATTTAAATTATGATGAAGAGTGTAAAGCACGAAGGGTGATGCCGTGCATAATTTATCTATATTGTGAGGTGAGAGTAAAAGCACGAAGGGTGATGCCGTGCATTCTTATTTATAATCTGGTGAGGATGAGAGTAAAAGCACGAAGGATGATGCCGTGCATTATAATTATTATTTGGTGAGGCTGAGAGTAAAAGCACGAAGGATGGTGCCGTGCAAGTTTCCTTTCTATTTTAATTTCTTAAATTGTTGTTGATCACTGTCTATTTCTGTCTTATTATTTTCTCACTCCTTATGTTAAATTTCCCACTATATGCTCCATTCCCATTATTTGTTGTTCACTTTTCTTTATTAGTTGTTATTTCTATTAGCATGATTATACATGGCTAGGTTTTTATGTGGTGTCCTGCCCTAGCTTCGTCACTACTTCACTGAGGTTAGGCTCGACACTTACCAGTACATGGGGTCGGTTGTACTGATACTGCACTCTACACTTCTTGTGCAGATCTAGGTTTAGGTCCGAGCTGAGTTCGAGTTAGAGCTGACACTTCCTTACAGAGACACGAGGTGGATCTGCTGATGTCTGCAGATTCCTGGAATCTCTTCATTATTATTTCGTCGATGTTTTATTTAGTTCATAAACAATTATACATTTTCCTTCAGCCAAATACTTGTAGTAAATTCTTAGTTATAACGACCCGACCGGTCATTTTGCATTATCGGACCCCGTTCCCCTAAATGAAACTTTTTATAGCGGCTTAGTTTATGACTTGCGGAGGCTGGTGGTTCGATATTCGGAAGTGTTTAGAGTGCTATAGGAATACTTGGTTCCGTAAGGTTGGCCTTTAAGGCAAAGTTTGACTTCGGTCAACATTTTTAGTAAACGACCTCGGAATCGTGTTTCATCGGTTCCGGTAGTTTTGTATGATAATTTCGGACCTGGGCGTATGTTCGGAATGGGTTTCTGATGACCCAGGAGCGTTTCGATGCCCAATATTGAAATAAGAAGTTCCTTAAGTTCCTATTGTGGTTTGGGACGTGTTTTTGTGTTATCTAAGTCCGACGGGATTTCTGAGACTGTGAATAGTTCCATTATGTCATTTACGACTTGCCTGCAAAATTTGGTGTCATTCCGAGTAGTATGGGTCGGTTCGCCGCGTTGTTAGCAAAGTCTAGAAAACTTAAAGTTCCTAAGTTTGGTTCTTGGGGTTTTGAGGCGTGATTTTGAATTTTAGCGTTGTTTTGGGTGTTCCGAAGGATCGAGCCAATCCGTATTATGATTTGGGACTTGTTGGTATATTTGGACAGGGGCTCGGGTGGGGCCAGGTGCCTCCCGAACACAACACGAGGCAAAAACCCAGCTGAAATAGCTGCTGGTGCACCTGTTCTAGTGTGACCGCAGGTGCGGTTGCCCAGTCGCAGGTGCGGGACCGCTCCTGCAGTCCCAGCCTCGCAGGTGCGACCCCCAGCGGGAAAGCCGTTTCTCGCAAGTGCGGACAAAGTTCCACAGGAACAGAGCCGCAGGTGCTGTCTCCACTATGCAGGTGCAGGCCAAGGCTACCTCGTCCATTTCCGCAGGTGCGAGCCTTTGCTCGCAGGTGCGAGACCGCAGGTGCGGAAACACTGTTCAGACATTGTGTTTTTATACACGGGATTTAGTTCATTTTCCTTATCTTCTTCTTCTTCCTTGGGGCGATTTCCACAATTTTAGAGGGGCAAACGTCCTTGTTATTGAAGGTAAGTAAATTCTACTCTAATATTAGCTTCACGCATGGATTACTAGCTTAATTAACTACCTAAATTAGTGAAAAATCAATAATGGGGTAGTAACCTAGTACTTTTGATAATTTAATAATTTACCCGTGAATTAGCTATGAAATCAAGTAGAAATCATGTATTAATGATCCTTAGGCTATGGGTGTGTGTTTCCTTCGAGAATTATTGAAATCCGAGCATGCGGGCCCGGGGTCAGATTTTAGAATTTTTTTAAGAATGGTGAATTTACTAAATGAGTATGAGAATTTCCATACCTTCAGCATAAATTAATGAATTTGTATAACTTTTGGCTAGTTTCGTGTCCTCGGGTGTAGAGTTCGGAGTTCCGGGCGCGTTCTTGTCCGGGAGAGAATTCGACACGAGGTGAGTCTCCTTTCTAACCTTGTAAGAGGGAATTGTCCCCATATGGGATTATAAATGGTGGTTTTGTCCTTATTTGCGGGGGTTGCATACACACGAAGTGACAAGAGTCCGTATGCAGCTACTATTATGCCTTGTCGGGTAGTTTAGGACTCACAAGCATGGTTTATGTGTTGTATCTGGGATCTCGTACATGGATTAAATTGTCTAATATTCTCGAATCTCACATGTGAAGGCCTAAGGGGGTTATGCTTGAAGTTGATATTTCTAAAAATCCTCACCCTGTTAGTATGTTCCCTGCTAAATTATCTGGAAATCTCCTGCTAATCATGAATTTATATGGGAACCCGAGTCGCATGGATGATTCGCGAGTGGGGTAGCCCTAATATTATATTAACCCGAATCGCAAGTATGATTCACGAGCAGGGGTGGTCTTGATATTATGTTAACCGTGTCGCATGTGCGATTAGCGAGGGGGGAAGATAGATGCATCTATGGTTCTGTCCGTTCGACCCTCGGCAGTGCACATTTACTTTTCACGTCGTAATGACCGTACGCTCATAGCCTGTTATATGCTTTGGTAATTTGCGAGAAGCCCTGTAATTGTAACTGTTGACTTCATGAAAAGAAATAAGGTTAAACAGCTTGTACGCCATGGAAAAAGGATGGCGCCAGGGTACTTGTGATTGATATTTGATGCTCATTTCCTTATTACAGTTCATTACTGCTACTACTGGATAGCCTGTACTTATTCCACATTGTCTGAACCTAGTAAGTATCACGTCGACCTCTCGTCACTACTTCTTTGAGGTTAGGCGGGATACTCGCTGGTACATATCTGTTTATGTACTCATACTACGCTTCTGTACTTAATTGTACAGGTTCTGAGGCTGGTGCATCTGGTTATCCGACTGGAGCTTGACGTATATTTTGGACCTTACTCCACGGTGAGCTGCCTTCCTTGGCGATTCTCAACAGTACTATGGAGTTATCTTTTGTTTGTTTCTATCTACTTCTTTCAGACAACAATACAGTTCGTATTATCTTTTGTATATTCTACTAATTCGCCTGTTGACTTGTGACACTAGTTCCTGGCACACACATAGTAGGATCTATCTTTTTGGACTGTATATACTGGTTCATGATCATTGTGGCTGTATTTACTTAAGTTGGTTAATGTATCCTCTTTTATTTAAATGATCTAAGCTTAAAATTTTGGAAATTATGGGGTTGGTATGTCAAATAAGGATAATATCACTAGTAAACAACTGTTGGCTTGCCTTACTCCGGTGTTGGGCACCATCACGACCTGTGTTGGATTTTGGGTCATGACAACATGGTATCAAAGCACTAGGTTCACGTAGGTCTCACGAGTCACGGGAAAACCTAATCGAGTTTGAGGTGGGGGACGAGGGCGTCCCAGAGCTATTCCAGTTGCACCACCAGGGGATCTTACAATAGAGGAGCAGGGTGAGGTGCCCCCACCGGGTCCTGCTCCGGTGGACTTCATGAGGGCGCCAAGCTTCTAAGAGGTCATGGGCCGTACGTTGAGATTTATGGATACTATGTCCCAGGCTGGTTTATTTCCAGCGTATCCTGCCACATCTCAGGTAGGAGGGGGAGCCCAGACCCCTAATGCCCAGGCTGCAGGCTAGAAATCCGTACTTCATCATACCCCGAGTACATTTCTTGTGGGTGGGGTTCAGCCTGTAGCAGCAACACCTGAGCCCAGACCAGCTGCAGACGGTGATCCGCAGAAGTTATTGGATAGATGGAATCGATTGCACTCTCCGGTCTTCGGGGGTGAGCGAGGCGAGTATGCACAGGATTTCATTGACAGGTGCAGGGACCGACTTCACAACATGAGCATACTAGAGTCCCATGGAGTGGACTTCGCTACTTTCCAGTTAGAGGGCAAAGCTCGCAGATGGTGGCAGTCCTATATTCTCAGCAGGCCGGTAGGTTCTCCTCCTATCACTTGGGAGCAGTTCACTCTGATCTTTCTCGACAAATATATCCCACCCTCTGAGAGGGAAGAGTTGCAGTATCAGTTTGAGCAGCTGGAGCAGCGGCAGATGTTAGTGACAGACTATGAGGCCAGATTTTTAGAGTTGTCTCCCCATGCACTCATGATACTACCTACCGATGCTGAGAGAGTGCGGAGATTTGTAGCTGGTTTGCATCTAGGCATTAGGACCAGCATGGCTCGGGAGGTGGAGATAGGGACTCCTTATCAGTTGGTAGTGGAGATTGCTCGTAGGATCGAGGGTTATCGGTCGAGGGTCAGGGAGCAGGTACAGCCAGATAAGAGAGCCAAATATTTCGGGGATTTCAGAGGTAACCCAGCTAGGGGTAGAGGTCAGTTTGGTAGGGGTCAGCCCAGCAGGCCCTCATTTTCAGAACCACCACCACCTCCTCGTGGTGCTCTAGTGAGGCCTTACTTCAGTGCTATGCTAGAGGGTTCTCACCGTCCCCTAGTTATCCAGGGTTCTACTTCAGGCCGTGCCTCTAGTGAGATGTTACAAGTGCGGGGATCTCGGCCATATTATAAGGACTTTTCCCAGGCTTCGGGGCAAGGCAGTGTAGCAGGATTGCCAGCCTGTGAGTCCAGCACCAGCAGTCCTGCCACCTAGAGGTGGGGGACAGGTTGGCAGGGGGAAGTCAGCCAGCTCCTGTTCATTCTGGCTGGGCCCAGTCTTCCAGTGCTCCAGCTAGATTATATGCTTTTCCGGCCAGATCACGTGCAGTGGCCTCAATACCGTGATAACAGGTATTATTACAGTATGTGGTAGAGAGGCATCGGTGTTATTTGATCCAGGATCCACTTATTCCTATGTTTCAGTCTTATTTGCTCATTTTCTTGATGTCCCTCGTGGGTCCTTGGGTTCTCCTATACGTGTGTCCACCCCTGCAGCCGATTCTGTGGTGGTAGACCGGGTTCACCGGTCCTGTATGGTCATATTTTACGGGTTCGAGGCTCGAGCGGATCTTTTATTGCTCAACATGGTTGATTTCAAGATTATTTTAGGCATGGATTTGCTATCTTCTTATCATGTCGTGCTAGATTTCCATGCTAAGACGGTTACTTTAGCCATGCCAGAGTCGCCTAGGCTGGAGTGGAGAGGTTCCTCAGTTGGTGCAGCCACCCGGGTTATTTCATTCCTGAAGGCTCGACATATGGTCGAGAAGGGTTTCTTGGCCTACATCTCTTATGTGCGGGATACCACAGCCGAGTATCCAACAGTTGATTCAGTGCCAGTGGTTCGAGAGTTTTATGATGTATTTCCTTCAGACCTTCCAAGCAATCTCCGAATCGTGATATTGATTTCTGCATTGATTTAGCTCCAGGCACCCAACCTATATCTATTCCTGCATACCGTATGGATCCAAAAGAGTTGAAGGAGTTGAAGGAGCAGCTTGAGGAGTTGTTATCTAAGGGGTTCATCAGACCGAGTGTATCGCCGTAGGGTGCTCCAGTTTATTCGTGAAGAAAAAGGATGCGTCCATGCGGATGTTTATTGATTACCGCCAGTTGAACAAGGTAACCATTAAGAACAAGTATCCTTTGCCGCGCATCGATGATTTGTTTGACCAGTTGCAGGGTGCTCGTGTGTTTCCTAAGATTGATTTGAGATCGGGGTATCATCAGTTGAGGATTCGGGCTGCAGATGTTCCAAAGACTGCTTTTCGTACGAGATATGGTCATTATGAGTTCCTGCTGATGTCCTTTGGTTTGACTAATTCACCAGCAGCATTCATGGACTTGATGAATAGGGTGTTCAGGCCGTATATCGATTCCTTTGTCATTGTCTTCATTGATGACATTTTGAATTACTTACGTACCCCGGGGGAGCACGAGCATCATTTGAGAGTTGTGCTCCAAACTTTGCGGGAACATAAGCTATATGCTAAGTTCTCCAAGTGTGAGTTATGGTTGGATTCTGTGGCATTTTTGGGGCATGTGGTATCCGGAGAGGGTATCAAGGTTGATCCTTAGAAGATACAGGCAGTTCAGAGTTGGTCGCGTCCTACTTCAGCTACAGAGATCAGGAGCTTTTTCGGCCTAGCAGGGTATTATTGCCGATTTGTGGAGGGGTTCTCTTATATTGCAGATCCATTGACTAGATTGACCCAGAAGAATGCCCCGTTCCGATGGTCTGCCGAGTGTAAGGCAAGCTTTCAGAAGCTCAAGACAACATTGACCTCAGCACCAATTATAGTATTGCCTTCCGGTTCTGGGATGTATACATTATATGCGACGCTTCGCGCATTGGCTTAGGGTGTGTACTGATGCAGAATGGGAGAGTTATTGCTTATGCTTCACCCAGATGAAGGTTCATGAGAAGAATTACCCTGCTCACGATTTGGAGTTGGCGGCAATTGTTCATGCTCTTAAGATTTGGAGGCACTACTTGTATGGAGTGTCCTTTGAGGTTTATACAAACCACCGTATCTTGCAGCACTTGTTCAAGCAGAAGGATCTTAATTTGAGGCAGCGCATATGGCTTGAGTTGTTGAAGGATTATGATATCACCATTCTTTATCACCCGGGCAAGGCAAATGTGGTAGCAGATGCTTTGAGCAGGAAGGCGGAGAGTATGGGTAGCTTGGCTTATATTGCAGCAGAGGAGAGACCTCTAGCCTTGGACATTCAGTCCTTGGCCAATCGCCTAGTGAGTTTAAACGTTTCAGCGCCTCATCGAGTTTTAGCACATGTGGTTGCTCAGTCTTCGTTATTGGGGGAGATTAAGGCCCGACAGTTCTATGATCCGTGCCTAGAAGAGCTTCGGGAGACAGTGGTTCAGGGTAGGGTCAAGGAGGTCACTATTGGCGAGGATGGTGTTCTGAGACTTCAGGGCTGCTTATGTGTTCCTAATGTTGATGGCCTTAAGAAGAGGATTCTAGAGGAGGAACACAGTTCTCGGTATTCTGTTCACCCTGGTGCTACGAAGATGTATCATGATTTCAAGCAGCATTTTTGGTGGAGGCGAATGAAGAAGGACATTGTGGGGTATGTGACTAGGTGTCTTAATTTCCAGCAGGTTAAGTATGAGCACCAGAGGCCAGGAGGCCTACTTCGGCATATGCCCATTCCTGAGTGGAAATGGGAGCGCATCACTATGGACTTCGTGGTTGGGTTGCCTCAGACTTTGCGGAAGGTTGACGCGGTTTGGGTCAATTTGGATAGATTGACCAAATCGGCGCATTTCATTCCAGTAGCTACTACTTATACTTCTGAGAGGTTGGCCCAGATCTACATTCGGGAGATAGTCCGGTTGCATGGTGTGCCGGTGTCCATTATATCAGATCGAGGTTCTCAGTTCACCTTGCACTTCTGGAGAGCATTACATAGTGAGATGCATACCCAGATAGACCTCAGCACAACATTTCACCCTCAGACTGATGGCCAGTCGGAGCGTACAGTTCAGATATTGGAGGACATGCTCAGAGCATGTGTGGATGACTTCGGAGTTCAGTGGGACCAGTTCTTGCCTTTGGCCGAGTTTGCTTATAATAATAGTTACCAGTCTAGCATTGAGATAGCAACATTTGAGGCTTTGTATGGTCGGCGATGTCGTTCTCTTATTAGGTGGTTTGAGCCTGGCGAGGCTAAGTTATATGGAACCGACCTGGTGAGGGATGCTTTGGAGAAAGTAAAGTTAATTCAAGAGAGGCTCCGTACAGCATAGTCTAGACAGAAGAGTTACGCGGATCAAAGGGCGCGTGATGTATCAATTATGGAGGGAGATAGGGTTCTGTTGAAAGTCTCGCCTATGAAGGTATTATGAGGTTTGGGAAGAAGGGAAAGCTAAGCCCGAGGTTTATAGGTCCCTTCGAGGTGTTGAGGCGAGTTGGGGAGGTTGCTTATGAGCTGGACTTACCTCCCAATTTATCAGGGATTCATCCAGTTTTTCATGTATCCATGCTCCGGAGGTACCACGCCAACTTCTCTCACGTGGTTGATTTCAGCTCTATTCAGTTGGATTAGACGTTGGGCTATGAGGAGGAGCGAGTTGCTATTATCGATAGACATGACCGCCAGTTGAGGTCCAAGAGAGTTTCTACCATAAAGGTCTAGTGGAAGGGCCAACCAGTTGAGGAGGCGACCTCGGAGTCCAAGGAGGACATGCAGAGCAGATATCCACACTTATTCAGCACTTCAGGTATGATTCTAGACCCGTTCGAGGATGAATGTTTGTTTAAGAGGTGGAGAATGTAACGACCCGACCGGTCGTTTTATGTTAACGGACCTCGTTCCCCTAAATGAAACATTCCATAGCGGCTTATTATGATTTATGACTTGCAGGGGCTGGTGGTCCGGGATTCGGAAATGTTTAGAGTGCTATAGGAACACTTGGTTCCTTAAGGTTGGCCTTTAAGGCCAAGTTTGACTTCAGTCAACATTTTTAGTAAACGACCTCATAATCGAGTTTCGTCGGTTCCGGTAGCTTCGTATGATGATTTTGGACCTTGGCGTATTTTCGAAATGGGTTTCTGATGAACCGGGAGCGTTTTGACGCCCAATACTGAAATAAGAAGTTCCTTAAGTTCCTATTGTGGCTTGGGACGTGTTTTTGTGTTATCAAGGTGCGAGCGGAGTTCCGGGACAGGGAATAGTTCCATTATGTCATTTATGACTTGCTTGGAAATTTTGGTGTCATTCCGAGTAGTATGGGTCGGTTCAGCGCGTTATAAGGAAATTCTAAAAAACTTAAAGTTCCTAAGTTTGGTTCTTGTGGTTTTGAGGTGTGATTTTGAGTTTTAGCATTTTTTTGGGTGTTCCGAAGGCTCGAGCGAGTACGTATTATAATTTGGGACTTGTTGGTATATTTGGACGGGGACTCGGGTGGGCACAGGTTCCTCCCGGACACCACACGAGGCCAACAACCAGCTGAAATAGCTGCTGGTGCACCTGTTCTAGTGTGACCGCAGGTGCGGTTGCCCAGTCGCAGGTGCGGGACCTCTCCTGTGGTCCCAGTCTCGCAGGTGCGACCCCTAGGGGGCAAGCCGTTTCTCGCAGGTGCAGACAAAGTTCTGCAGGAGCGGAGCCGCAAGTGCGGTCTCCACTCCGCAGGTGCGGGCCCAGGCTACCTCGTCAATTTCCGCAGGTGCGGTCCTCAAGCCGCAGGTGCGGAAACACTGTTCAGACAGTGTGTTTTTATAAACGAGATTTAGTTCATTTTCCTTATCTTCTTTTTCTTCCTTGGGGCGATTTCCACCATATTAGAGGGGAAAACGACCTATTTATTGAAGGTAAGTAAATTCTACCCTAATATTAGCTTCATGCATGGATTACTAGCTTAATTAACTACCTAAATTAGTGAAAAATCAAGAATGGGGTAGTAACCTAGGGCTTTCGATAATTTGAGAATTTACCCATGAATTAGCTATGAAATCAAGTAGAAATCATGTATTAATGATCCTTAGGCTATGGGTGAGTGTTTCCTTCGAGAATTATTGAAATCCGAGCATGCGGGCCCGGGATCAGATTTTTGAATTTTTTCAAGAATGGTAAATTTACTCAATGAGTAGGAGAATTTCCATACCTTGAGCATAAATTAATGAATTTGTATAACTTTTGGCTAGTTTCGAGTCCTCGAGTGTAGAGTTCAGAGTTCCGGGCGCGTTCTTGGTCCGGGGAGTGAATTCGACATGAGGTGAGTCTCCTTTCTAACCTTGTAAGAGGGAATTGTCCCCATAGGTGATTATAAATGGTGGTTTTGTCCTTATTTGCTGGCGTTGCGTACGCACGAAGTTATGAGAGTCCGTGCGCAACTACTATTATGCCCTTGTCGGGTAGTTTAGGACTCACAAACATGCTTTATGTGTTTTATCTGGGATCTTGTACATGGATTAAATATTCTAATATTCTCGAATCTCAAATGTGAAGGCCTAAGGGGGTTATGCTTGAAGTTGATATTTCAAAAATCCTCACCCTATTAGTATGTTCCCTGCTAAATTTCTGGAAATCTCCTGCTAACCATGAATTTATATGGGAACTCGAGTCGCACGGATGATTCGCAAGCGGGGTAGCACTAATATTATAATAACCCGAGTTGCAGGTATGATTCACGAGCGGGGGTGGTCTTGATATTATGTTAACCGTGTCGCATGTGCGATTCTCGAGTGGGGCAGATAGATGCATCTATGGTTCGGGCCGTTCGACCCTCGGCAGTGCACATTTACGTTTCACGTCGTAATGACCGTACACTCATAGCCTGTTATATGCTTTAGTAATTTGTTTGAAGCCTTGTAATTGTAATTGTTGATTTCATGAAAAGAAAGAAGGTTAAACAACTTGTATGCCATGGAAAAAGGATGGCACGAGGGTACTTGTTATTGTTATTTGATGCTCATTTCCTTATTACTGTTCATCACTGCTACTACTGGATAGCCTGTACTTATTCCACATTGTCTGACCCTAGTACGTATCACGTCGACCTCGCGTCACTACTTCTTCGAGTTTAGGCGGGATACTCACTAGGTACATATCTCTCTATGTACTCATACTAAGCTTCTGTACTTAATTGTACAGGTTCTGAGGCTAGTGCATCTGGTTATCCGATCGGAGCTTGACGTATATTCTGGACCTGACTCCACGGTGAGCTGCCTTCCTTGGCGATTCTCAGCAGTACTATAGAGTTATCTTTTGTTTGTTTCTATCTACTTCTTTCAGACATCAGTACAATTTGTATCATCTTTTGTATATTCTACTAGTTTGCCTGTTGACTTGTGACAACACATAGTAGGCTCTATCTTTTGGGACTGTATATATTTGTTCATGATCATTGTGGCTGTATTTATTTAAGTTGGTTAATGTATCCGCTTTTATTTAAATGATCTAAGCTTAAAATTTTGGAAATTGTGGGGTTGGTATGTCAAATAAGGATAATCTCACTAGTAAACAACGGTTGGCTTGCCTGACTCCGGTGTTGGGTGCCATCACGACCTATGTTGGATTTTGGGTCATGACATTAGTAGTTAGTGAATTATGACTCCAAACCCTGGGTAGATAGATGTTAGTATTAGTTTCGCAACATCATTTTAATCTTCTATTTATTACTTTTGGTATCGTATATTGGATGGTAGTAACATTTCTCATATGCTTTTAATTGTTTTAATGTCATAATCCTCTAATGTTAGCTTTCCCAGCATGTATAGCATTAGAAGCCATCACGGTTCGATGGTGGGAAATCTGGTCGTGACAAGTTGGTATCAGAGCACTAGGTTACCTAGGTCTCGCAATTCACAAAGGCGCATAATAGAGTCTGAGGGATCGGTACGGAGACGTCTGTACTTATCTCCTAGAGGATATAAAGTTAGGAACAAGTTCACTTTTATTCAACTGCGTAGTACGATTCTTGTTATCCCAATACTGATTAAACTCTTCTATTCTCACTCTCTCACAGATGGCGAGAACACATACCTCATCTTCTGCCGACCAACAGTCAGATCCTCCAGCAACAGCAGCTCCTACAAAGGGCAGAGGTCGAGGCTGTGCCAGAGGCCAAGGAAGGGACAGGACCCAGCCTAGTGCTCAGGCAGCAGCTCCAGCTGCGGAGCCCCAGATAGAGCTTGATGAGGGGGCTCCAGCTTAGACCGTTCTGGCGGGACCAGCTCAGGTCCCAGAGGGGTTTATTGCTACCCCGGTGCTTCAGGATTCCTTGGTCCGACTAGTAGGCTTTAAGGAGATTGTAGCCCAGACCGGTGCACTCCCCAGGGCAGCAGCTGTATCTCAAGTTGGAGAAGGAGTCCAGACTCCTGCTACCCACACTCTAGAGAAGATTACTCCTTATCATCAGAAGCCAGCAGCCCATTGAGATGCTGCAGCACCGCTCGTTGATAGGAAAACTATGTCCTCCGATGCTTTGTGGAGATTGGATAGATTTATCAAGCTTTTCCCTGTTCATTTCAGTGGTGCAACATCAGAGGACCCCCAGGAATACCTTGGTAGGTGTCATGAGGTTCTTCAGAACATTGGTATTTTGGAGACCAATGGGGTCGAATATGCTGCTTTCGAGATGACCGGTTCTGCCAAGAAATGGTGGAGGGATTATCTATTGACTAGACTAGCGGGATCACCTACTCTTACTTGGGATCAGTTTTCACACCTCTTCTTGGAGAAGTTTCTACCTATTACTACTAGAGAGGAGCGCCGTCGTCAGTTTGAGCGTCTCCAGCAGGGCAGCATGACTGTTACCCAGTATGAGACCTGTTTCATGGATTTGGCTCGTCATGCTACTCTTTTGCTACCCACGGGGAGGGAGAGTTTTAGGAGATTTATTGAGAGTCTTTCTCAGCTTATCAAATTACAGATGGCTAAGGAGACAAGGAATGAGATATCTTTCCAGGATGCGGCCAATGTGGCCCGCCGAGTTGAGGTAGTTATTCGATTGGGAGGTCAGGGGTCCAACAAGAGACCTCGCAATTCCGGTGGATTCATCGGCGCCTCATCTAGAGGCGAGGTTACTTTGAGTAGAGGCCATTCTTCCAGGCCATTCCATTCAGCACATCAGGCATCCCATGGTGCCCCTAGTGGCCGTGACTCTTACTTGTCTTATTATGATCAGCCAGCTCCTATCAGTGCACCTCCTCTCCAGAGTTTTCAGGGTGGTTATACAGGTCGACAGGGTCAGTTTGCCATCCAGCAGTCTTAGTAGCCGAAGTCTTGTTATATTTGTGGTGCCCCAGGCACATTTCTAGATTTTTCCCTCGTGCGTCGGGTAGTTCTCATTATCAAGGTTCTCGTGCTATAGTTCCGGAACAAGTACCGCACCACCTGCCTAACTAGCCAAGGGTAGGGGTCAAGTAGGCAGATGTAGGGGCCATATTGTTAGAGGTGGAGGCAAGCCCGCTAGAGGTGGAGGTTCTCCTATCAGAGGTCGTCCCAGAGACATGGTACAGGGTGGTAGGACCCAACCCCGATTGTATGCATTTCCGGCCAGACTTGAGGCAGAGTCCTATGATGCTGTTATCACAAGTACCATTTCACTTTGCAATAGAGATGCTTCAGTTCTGTTTGATCTGGGGTCTACTTACTCTTATGTGTCATCTTATTTTGCTTCGTATTTTGTTGTGCCCCGCGATTCCTTGAGTGCCTCTGTTTATGTGTCTACGCCCGTGGGGGATGCTATTGTTGTAGATCATATGTATCGCGCGTGTGCGGTCGTTATTGAGGGTCTTGAACCTAGACAATGACATTAGCCTTGCCTTGATTAGAGTGGAAAGGGACTCCTGGTCATTCCTCCAACAGGGTTATTTCTTATATGATGGCTCGGCGTATGGTCGAGAAATGGTGTTTGCCCTATTTGGCTCATGTTTGTGATTCTAGTGCTAAGGTTTCTTTTATAGACTCGGTGCCTGTCATTTGCGAGTTTCTCGAGGTGTTTCCTGCAGACCTACCAGGGATGCCAACCGATAGGGATATAAAATTTTGCATTAATGTGGCTCCGGGCACTCAACCCATTTATTTTCTTCCATACCAGATGGCCCCGCCAGAATTTAAAGAATAGAAAGAACAGTTGCAAGACTTGCTGGATAAGGGCTTCATTAGACCTAGTGTCTCACCTAGGGGTGCGCCGGTTTTGTTCGTGAAGAAGAAGGATGGATCGATGAGAATGTATATAGATTACCAGCAGTTGAACAAGGTTACTATCAAGAACAAGTATCCGTTGCCGGGGATTGATGATTTGTTTGATCAACTTCAGGGTGCCAAAGTGTTTTCAAAGATCGATTTGAGATCGGGCTAGCATAAGTTGAAGATTAGGGAATCCGATGTCCCTAAGACAGCTTTTCGGACGAGGTATAGGCACTATGAATTTCAGGTGATGTCTTTTGGCTTGACTAATTCCCCAGCATCATTTATGGACTTGATGAATCGTGCGTTCAAGCCTTATCTGGATTCCTTCATAATTATATTTGTTGATGAAATTCTAATATACTTTCGTAGCCGGGAGGAGCATGAGCAGCACCTTCGGATAGCGCTTCAGACTATGAGGGACAGTCAGTTGTATGCTAAATTTTCAAAGTGTGAGTTTTGATTGGATTCAGTAGCTTTCTTGGGTCACATCGTATCAGCAGAGGGTATTCAGGTAGAGGCAATCAAGAACTGGCCTAGACCCACTTCAGCCACGGAAATTGGGAGCTTCTTGGGTTTGGCGGGTTACTACCGTCGTTTTGTGGAGGAGTTTTCATATATAGCATCCCCAATGACTAAATTGACTCAGGAAGGTGCCCCATTCGAATGGTCGGACGAGTGCAAGACGAGCTTTCAGAAGCTCAAGACAGCCTTGATTTCAGCACTGGTGTTGGTGTTGCCATCACATTCAGGATCTTTCACGGTATATTGTGATGTCTCCCGTATTGGGCTCGGAGCGGTATTGATGCAGGAAGGCAGGGTGATTGCTTATGCGTCTCGGAAATTGAAGATTCATGAAAAGAATTACCTTGTCCATGACTTAGAGTTGGCAACCATTGTTCACGCATTGAAGATTTGGAGGCACTATCTTTATGGTGTGCCGTGTGAGGTTTTCATGGATCATTGCAGCCTTCAGTACTTGTTCAAGCAAAAGGATCTCAATCTGCGACAGAGGAGATGGTTAGAACGATTGAAAGACTATGACATCACTATATTGTACCATAAGGGGAAGGCCAATGTGGTGGCCGATGCATTGAGAAGGAAGGCGGTGAGTACAGGCAGCCTTGCGTTCATTGCAGTTGGTGAGAGGCCGCTAGCTTCAGACATTCAGACTTTGGCTAATCAGTTTGTGAGGTTAGACATTTCATAGCCTAGCTGTGTTCTAGCTTGTACAATTGCTCGGTCTTCCTTATTCGAGCGTATCATAGATCGGCAGGATGATGACCCACACTTGATGATCATTAGTGACACTTTTTGGCATGGTGGTGCCAAGAAGGTTACAGTTGGAGATGCCGGTGTTTTGAGGATGCAGGGTCGAGTGTGTGTGCCTAATATTGATGGGCTTCGTGAGTTGATCCTTGAGGAGGCTCACAGTTCTAAGTATTCTATTCACCCGGGTGCTGCCAATATGTACCAGGACCTGCGGCAGCATTATTGGTGGCGAAGGATGAAGAAGGATATCGTTGCTTATGTGGCTCGATGCTTGAATTGTCAACAAGTGAAGTATGAGCACTAGAGATCCGGTGGTTTGCTTCAGCAAATAGAGATTCCTGAGTGGAAACGGGATTGTATCACTATGGACTTCGTTGTTGAACTTCCACGAACTTAGAGAAAGTTCTGCGCCGTTTGGGTTATTATGGATAGGCTGACTAAATCAGCACATTTCATTCCGGTGGCAAGTACTTATACCTCAGACCGGTTAGCAGAGATATATATTCGGGAGATTGTTCGCCTTCACAGTGTGCCCGTGTCTATCATTTTTGATCGAGGTACTCAATTTACCTCGCACTTTTGGAGGGCAGTTCAGCATTTGGTACATGAGTTGAGTTGATCACAACATTCCACCCTCAGACAGATGGGCAGTCCGAGCGTACTATTCATATCTTGGAGGATATGCGTCGCGCTTGTGTTATAGATTTCAGAGGATCGTGGGATCAGTTCTTGCCGTTAGCGGAGTTTTCCTATAACAACAACTACCAGTTGAGCATTCAGATAGATCCCTACGAGGCATTATATGGCAGGCGGTGCAGATCGCCAGTTAGATGGTTTGGGCTGGGAGAGTCTCAGTTATTAGGTACATACTTAGTTCAGGAGGCCTTGGACAAGTTCAAGATTATACAAGATCGACTTCGTACAACTCAGTCCAGTCAAAAGAGTTATGCTGACCATAAAGTTCGTGGTGTAGTATTTATGGTCGGAGAGAGGGTATTACTTCGGGTATCACCCATGAAGGGTGTTATGAGATTTGGGAAGAAGGGCAAGTTTATCCCTAGGTATATAGGGACATTTGAGATTCTCGAGAGAGTGGGGGAGGTAGCTTATAGACTTGCATTTCATCCAGGGTTATCCTCAGCTCATCCGGTATTCCATGTGTCCATGCTCTGAAAATATCATGGTGACCCGTCCCACGTGTTAGATTTCAGCTCTGTCCAATTGGACAAGGATTTGACCTATGAGGAGGAGCTGGTAGCCATTCTAGACTGGCAGGTTCATCAGTTGAGGTCAAAGAGTTACCCTTCAGTTCGAGTGCAGTGGAGAGGTCATCCTGTTGAGGCAGCTAATTGGGAATACGAGTCGGACATGCGGAGTAGATATCCCCACTTGTTCGCCAGTTCAGGTACTTTTCTATGTCCGTTCGAGGACGAACATTTATTTTAGAGGTGGAGATTGTGATGACCCAAAGGGTCATCTTATGATTTAAGACTCCATTTCGGGCTCGTTAGCCTTAGAAATATTATTTTTATTCACCTCAATTTGTGTGCGCAATCCGAGCGTGAATCCAGAAAGCCTTTATGTGAAATATATGAAATAATAATTTTTGAGAGTTATAATTTAATTTTTAGTTGACTTTGGTAAACGTTTTGAGTAAACGGACCCAGGCCTGTGTTCTGACGTTCCTTGGAGTAGTAAAATATGGGACTTGGGCGTATGCCTGGAATCGAATTCCGTGGTCCCTAGCTCGAGAAATGAATTTTTTGAAGAAAATTGTTAGACTGGAATTTAAAGAAATTAAAGAAATTGATTGATGTTTGAACTCATTGGTATCAGTCCCGTATTTTTGTTCCGGATACCGATACATGTTTATTATAACATACATGTCATGTCTGTGAAATTTGGTGGAAATCGGAGTTTATTTGACGTGATTCGGACGTCCGGTTGAGAAGATAGTGAATTTGAAATGTTCTTGAGGAATTCATGAGTTTTGATGCTAAATCCGTAGTTTTAGGTGTTATTTTACCGATTTGATCGCACGAGCAAGTCCATAGGATATTTTTATATATGTGTGCATGCTTGGTTTGGAGCCCCGATGGCTCGGGAACCATATGGGTGATGCGCGAGTTGAGTTAACTCTCAACAATGGCTTCTGGTGCACCAGATCTGGTGTGCCCACACCTGCGAGCTCGCAGGTGCGAGTGACAGCCCGCAGATGCGGCCCAGGCCAACTTCCCTTTTTTCGCAGATGCGGACTCCTCATTGCAGGAGCGGGACTGTAGAAGCGGAAACTCATCCGCAGATGCGGCCGCAAGGGCCCAGTCCCATCTCGTAGAAGAGGACCTCCTGTCTGCACGGGCGGATGCGCAAATGCGGCCCATGTACCGCAGATGTGAAGGTTGGGAAGTGAGTTCATTTAATTTGAAATCCAACGCTTTTCTTCTTATTTTCAAAGGAGTAGACGACCTACGAAGATTTCTATAAGGAAATTTCTTCCCCAAAACGTAGGTAAGTGTTCTTTAACTTTTTTCTTTCAATCTTTTACTTCTAATTACAAGAATTTAAACCTAGAAATCTAAGGTTTTCATGGTGGAATTAGGGATTTTGGGGTAGAACCTAGGTATTTCGAAATTTGGGGAATTTTACCTCAATTGGGATCGGATTCCAAAACCTATTGCATATCTGGGCTCATGGGTGAACGGGTAAACGGATTTTGGTCCGAACCTCGAGTTTGGACCAAGCAGGCCCGGGGTTGGTTTTAAACTTTTTATGGAAAAACTTAGGAAAATCATGATTATGCATTAAAGTTAATTCCTTTAGCAATAATTAATGACATTGAACTAATTATGATTAGATACGAGTGGGTTGGAGGTGAATTCTAAAGGAAAAGTTGTATTTGAGCAGTGAGTGGCCAGCGAAATCGAGGTAAGTACTGTGTCTAACCTTAGCTTGAGGGAATAGATATTGTGTGACTACTTGCTACTTGTTTTGTTTCTAAATACGATGTATAGGTGAGGTGACGAGTAATTATATGTTGTGGTCGAGTCAGAACATGCGAGGGAAAGTTAATTCTTGTTATTCTTTCTGTCTTCCAGCCTATTATCTATGATTATTGTTGTTAGTGAAATGTTGGAAGATTTTATTCGGTTCCACCGATATTGATAGTACTGTGAATATTGAGTTGAGATTGAAATGTTAAATAATGGTAGAAACTATAATGAAATACTAATTTCTTGTGAAATTCCTCTTTATATGTTGTTAATGATTCTGTGACTGGTGAGGAAGAGTTTAAAGCACGAAGGGTGATGCCGTGCATAATTTATTTAAATGGTGAAGAAGAGTGTAAAGCATGAAGGGTGATGACGTGCATAATTTATTTAAATTGTGAGGAAGAGCGTAAAGCACGAAGGGTGATGCCGTAAATAATTTATCTATATTATGAGGTGAGAGTAAAAGCACGAAGGGTGATGCCGAGCATAATTTATTTAAAATTGTGAAGAAGAGTGTAAAGCACGAAGGGTGATGCCGTGCATTCTTATTTATAATCTGGTGAGATGAGAGTAAAATCGCGAAGGGTGATGCCATGCATTCTAATTATTATTTAGTGAGGTTGAGAGTAAAAGCATGAAGGGTGGTGCCGTTCAAGTTTCCTTTCTATTTTAATTTCTTAAAATGTTGTTGATCACTGTCTATTTCTGTCTTATTATTTTCTCACTCTTTATGTTAAATTTTCCACTGTATGCTCCCTTCCCATTATATGTTGTTTACTTTTCTTTATCAGCTGTTATTTCTACTACATGATTATACATGTCCATGTTTTTATGTGGTGTTATGCCCTAGCCTCGTCACTAATTTTCCAAGGTTAGGCTCGTCACTTACCAGTACATGGGGTCGGTTGTACTGATACTGCACTCTGCACTTCTTGTCCAGATCCAGGTTTAGGTCCGAGCTGAGTTCGAGTTAGAGCTGACACTTCGGCATGGAGACACGAGGTAGATTTGCTGACGTCCGCAGATTCCTGGAGTCTCTTGATTATTATTCCGTTATTGTTCTATTTAGATCATAAATAGTTATACATTTTCCTTCATCCAAATACTTGTAGTGAATTCTTAGTAGTTCATGAATTGTGACTCCAAACCCTGGATAGCTAGACGTTAGTATTGGTTTCGCAGCATCGTTTTAATCTTCCATTTATTACTTTTGGTATCGTATATTGGATGGTAGTAACATTTCTCATATGTTTTTAATTGTTTTAATGTCATAACCCTCTAATTTTTGCTTTCCTAGCAAGTATAGCGTTAGGCGCCATCACGGCCCCGATGGTGCGAAATTGGGACGTGACAATAACTTACTTAGATGCATCGATGAATATTAAAAATAAAACTTTTCGATCTATATCGAAGAATATTAAAAATAAATCGTCTCGATCTATATCGATTAATATATGTCATGCATTATTAGTGATGAATGGATGAAATATGGAAGAAATTAATACTGAACATCTTTGACATGTATTTATGGATTACAAATTAAAGAAACAAAAGAAGTTACTAGCATTAAGTAAACAAGTTAATAGGTCAAACGACTAAACATATTTAAATAGAATAATATTGGTTTATCAATTGGTAAATTTTTCGTACGTAGTAGTGTATGTGATTGATCATCAATTACAATATTATTTGTGTGTGTGTGTGTGTGTGTGTGTGTGAAATTACTCATATACTTAATTATAACTTAGATATATGCTATTATAATTTATTAAAAGTAATTAGTTAATATAATTAATTATAAAGATTATGCTTATAGTTTATAATTATTTGTAATAAATATATATGTGAATAAAATAAATGCATATTGTTTATATTAGTATTTTTATAGTTTATAATATTTTAAGAAATAAAAACAGTTGTTCGGTTAATAGTTAAAATGTAGTCAACGCCCGTCACTTAGTGTACCGACCAAAATTATCGACCAACATTGGTTGGTAATTCTAATTCCTGTTCTGAAAACGGGATTTCCCCCTCATTTCTCTTACTCTCTTCTCAAAATTTGTTACTCCTCACTCTCTTCTCCCTCACACACACAACACCCTTTCCCCTATCCTTCTCTATTTTTTCACACAAATACCATTCCCTATCCCCCATCCCCCCTTCCCTTACCGCCCCCCACGTCATCGTGGCTACCGCTGCTACTGGCTCACTGTCGCTCCTCCTTCTCCACCTCCTAAAAATTTTAGGTTTGAATTACAACTTATTATATTTTTTATATAAATATATTTTGTTAATTAGTTATGAATTAGTTAATTAGTGTTTAAATTGATTGTTTAACTTTGCATTTTATTGAAATCTAGGGTTTAGGTCTTGTTTGAATTGAATCGAATTGATTACATATTGTGTAAATTGAATGTCTAAGTTTGTATTGTCTTCAATAGTTTTGTTAGAATTAAATTATTAACTTTGAATTGAATTGAGTTTTTAGGATTTATTCTTGTGAATTGAACTTTTAGGGTATGAGTTGAACTTTTAGAATATGAATTGAACTTTTTGGATATATATTGAACTTTTAATTTATGTTTAAACTCTTAGGATATGAATTGAACTTATAGTTTATGTTTAAATTGAATGAATTATAATTAATTATATTTATTATAATTTAATTTTGGGGTAATTAGGAAATATTAATTATCTTAATTAACTAAAAAAGATTTAAATAATTTATAATTGTAGGATAAATTAAGCAGTTCTAATACTTATGAAAATATCTCCATTTATTATTTCTTTATTTGTATAGATGGAACACCGTACTTGGATGTACAATAGCAATTATCCTAATCGGCGGGGATTGCAGAAGGATTTTGTAGAAGGGGTTGTTGACTTTATTAGACATGCAATGTCACTTTCACCATACCAAATTGAAGGAGTAATTGTGCCCTTGTGGCATGTGCGATTGTGTGAAGTTTAAACAATCGGAGGAAGTTAAGATTCATCTTTATACGGAGGGGTTTATAGAGAATTACTTTACATGGACTAATCATGGAGATATCGATGGTAGCCGTGGAATATTTCATAACATGGTTGTTGGTGAAAGTCGTAGGTCGGTGGAGAATACAAATCATGATTCTAGAACTCAGGATATGGTTGCGGATGCTTTTAGGATGCACTCTGAGGTTGATCCCAATGAAAATGTTGAATAAACTCCTAATGATGATGCAAAATATTTTTATGAAAAGTAAGAGGAAGTTAGTCGTCCACTATATGAAGGAAGTCCGCAATCTGAGCTGTCTGTTGAAGTTAGATTACTAAGTATCAAATCTGATTGGGATATTTCTCAAGCAACCATGGACTCTTTCATTGACCTTATGAGTGAACTAGTTGATCCAAATATCAACTTACCTGGTGATTTCTATAAGGCAAAGAGATTGGTTTCTAAGTTAGGACTTTCGTCAATGAAAATTGATTGTTGTGAAGATAGTTGCATGCTATAGTATAAATATGATGCAAATTTAGAAAGTTGTAAATTCTGCGAAACGCCTCGTTTCAAGAGGCTTTCCAGCAGGCGACCTGAATTATACTTCCAGACAACAAACGATGATAAGGTGTTCAAGCCCAGAGCAAATTACACGTTCAATTTGGATGACAGACGACAAATTTGTGAATGGTTTACGAAATTGAAGACTCCTGAGGGTTATGCATCGAATCTAGGAAAAAAAGTAGATATGGAGGTAGGGAAATTGAGCCATCTGAAAAGTCATGACTTTGTCGCGACCCAAAACTAACCCTGTCGTGATTGCGCCTATCGTGGTACTAAAAAAAATGACACAATACCAAAATAAATTGATATTTTCATTTTAAAGATAATGTCAAATCTATTTAATCTAAAGCCTTCATAAAGGGATTCAAATAAAAACAAAAGTGCAGAAAAGAAAAGCCCGACATCGGGGTGTCACTAGTCACGAGCAACTACTACAACTGTCTATAAATATGAAGACTAACATAGTTTGGGATTAATAAAGTACAACTAAGGGAAGATAAAGAAGGAGGAAAGCAGGGTTGTGATCACCAGGCAGTTAGTTACCTTGCTAACTTCGAGAATCAACATCAGGAATAATCAACAGCCTCTACCGGGTCCAGAAACACCTGGATATGCACACAAGGTGCAGGGAGTAAAGAGAGTACGCCAACTCATTAAGTAACAATAGTAAATAAAGAATGAGAAGCAGTGACGAGCAATAATGCAAGTAAAGTTCATATCACGAAAGCTCAGTAAAATATGACATGCTTTTAAAACCAGAGTTTAAATCAAATCAGCTCGTTTAAATCCAGTTCCAGTAAAATCATTTAAAGACATCTTTCAACAGTTTTCAAAACAAAGGCTCAATGCAAGGTGAGCAAAAATGATGAAATCATAATCAGCCCCTCGGGCAACATTACTCATATACAACCCCTGGGGAAAACCTCACAATCACTCGTGTACAGCCCCTCGGGAAAACCTCACCATCACTCATGCCTCCCAGTCACTCAACAGTCGACACTCGCACTCAATAGGTACCTGTGCTCACTGGGAGTGTGTACAGACTCCGGACGGGCTCCTTCCGTCCAACCGCTATATCAAGCCAATCGTGGCATAAATCAATGCGGGCCTCAGCCTATATCAAACATGTTTCGGCGTGCAACCCGATCCCAAAATATCCTCACAAATCTGGCCCTCAGCCTCACTCAATCATAAACATCTCAAGCCTCTCGGGCTCTCAGTAAAACAAAGTGCTCATCCCAAACAACATTTATATGATGCATCAAAACAGAGTAATAGATGTTGAGCTATGCAGTAAATATATGACATGATTGAGTATAGATTTTCAATCAAAAACAATGGGAGGATAGCAAGAAAAGACCTCTAGGGGTCCAAACAACACTGGCATAAGGCTTAAACATAGCATCCAACTTAATTTACAGAACGTTACAGTTGCTACGGACGGACCAAGTCACAATCCCTAATGGTGCATGCCCACACGCCCGTCACCTAGAATGTGCGTCACCTCAAGATAATCACATGACACAAAATCCGGGGTTTCATACCCTCAGAACTAGATTTACAATCATTACTTACCTCAAACCGCTCAAATCCCTACTCTACGATGCTCTTTCCACTCGATTCGGCTCCAAATGCTCCGAATCTATTCACAATCAGTACGATACATCAATTTATGCTACATAAATGAATTCCACAAGAAAAACTATCAAATTAGACCCAAACCCGAAATCGGCTCAAACCCGGCCCCGGGCCCCTGCGGCCAAATATCCGCTCTTGCGGAACTGCACCTACGATAAAATCCTTGCACATACGAGAACCACTTAATTTCTTAGATTTC
The DNA here is from genome assembly GCA_005239505.1 of Nicotiana paniculata. Classification (NCBI taxonomy): domain Eukaryota; kingdom Viridiplantae; phylum Streptophyta; class Magnoliopsida; order Solanales; family Solanaceae; genus Nicotiana; species Nicotiana paniculata. Next base: position 108,504 of record ML358972.1, on the reverse strand, counting down.
GCACCTGTGCCCCACGTTCCGCACCTGCAGGCTCGCAGATGCGGCCAATCCTTCGCACCTTCATTCCCAGCCTTGGCCTTCCATTTCCGCATCTGCAGCTACCCAAGCGCACCTACGAGCTCACTCATGTGGCTTCCCATCTGCAAATGCGGAAAACACCAGCCTCTAAATCCAGCAGAATCAGCTATCTCCCGAAGTCCAAAATCGATCCGATAACTATTCGAAACTCACCCGAGGCCCTCGGGGACTCAACCAATCACACTAACAAGTCATATATCAACATATGAACTTAGTCAAACCTTCGGAAAACCCAAAACAACATCAAAACACCAAATTACCCTCGAATTTAAGCCTAAGAACTTCTAAACTTCAAAATTCTGCAAACAACAGCGAAACCTACCAAACCACGTCCGAATGACCTCAAAATTTACACACACGTACAAAATGACACTACAAACCTACTCCAACTTCCGAAATTCAATTCTGACCCCGATTTCAAAGTTTCCACTACCGACCAAAATCGCCAAATTTCCAACTTTCGCCAATTCAAGCTTAATTCTACAACGAACCTCCAAATCACATTTCGGGCACGCTCCTAAGTACAAAATCACCTAAAGTATCTAACCGAATCATAAAAATCCAAGCACGATATCGTTTAAACCTAAGTCAATCTCCGGTTGACTTTTCCAACTTTAGCTTCCTAATAAGAGACTAAGTGTCTGTTTCCACTCTGAAACAATTCCGGACCTGAACCAACCAATACGATACGATAAAATATATATGAAGGACATAAAAATAAGCATAAATGGGGAAAACGGGGCTATAACTCATGAAATGACCGGCGGGGTTGTTACATCCTCCCCCTCTTAAACAAACGTTCGTCCTCGACGAGTCTAGAAACATACCTGGAGTCTCAAATAGGTGTGGATATCTACTCCGAATCTCCCTCTCAGTCTCCCAGGTGGCCTCATCTGCAGGCTGGCCTCTCCACTGCACCTTCACTGAAGTTATGTCCTTTGACCTCAACTTTCAAACCCGCCGATCCAAAATAGCCACCAGCTCCACATCATAAGTCATGTCACCCCCTAACTGAACCGTGCTGAAGTCCAAAACATGGGACAGATCGCCAACATACTTCCAGAGCATGGAAACATGAAATATCGGATGTACACTCGACAAGTTGGGTGGAAAGGCAAGCTTGTAAGGTACCTGCCTTATCCTCTGAAGCACCTCAAATGGCCCAATAAACCGGGGCCTTAACTTGCCCCTCTTACCAAACCTTATAACACCCTTCATGGGTGATACCTTCAGCAAAACCTTTTCCCTAACCATAAAAGACATATCACTGACCTTCCTGTCCGCATAGCTCTTCTACCTAGACTGCATTGTGCGAAGACGCTCCTGAATAAATTTCACCTTATCTAATGCATCCTGAGCCATGTATGTACAAGCTCAAAACATCTAGCCCATCTCCATTAAGCCTCACAGATCCCAAGCTAAACGATCCACTAATTTGACCTGGTCGTTACCCGTTTAAATGACCTGACCGATTCATATTTTAAATCCTGGTAGTTGATATGTCAAGCTCTTTTAATGTAATGACCCGACCGGTCGTTTTGAGCTCTAGCGTGTCGTTCAATGATTTGAAGTCATGAGCATCTCCATTTCAGGTATTATGACTCGTAGGCATGGTCGGAGTTGAATTTCGGGAAGTTCGGAGTCAAATTGGAAAGAAAATTCTCATTTTAGAAGCCGTAAGTTGGATAAATTGACTAAGATTAGAATTTTGAGTAAACGACCTCTGAATTAGAATTTGAAGGTTCTTGTAGGTTCGTATGATGATTTTGTACTTGGTCGTATGTCTGGATCGGGTTTTGGATAACCCGGGAGGGTTTCAGAGTGTATTGTGGAAGTCAACATTTTTGAAGAAATTTCCTAAGTTTGGCTTGAAGCGTATTTCAGAGTTATTGATGTCCGTTTGGGATTCTGAGCTCGGGAATAGCTTCGTATGGTGATTCTAGAGTTGTGAGCGCGATCGAAAGTGAATTCGTGTGTCCGTAGGTTATTTTGAAGTCATTTGGCTAAAGAGAGAAATTTAAAGGTTTTTGAAAAATCCGACCGGAAGTGGAAAATTTGATATCGTGGTCGGAATGCGATTCTGGAATTTGGATCATGTCCGTATTGTCGAATATGACTTGTGTGCGAAATTTGGGGTCAATTAGTTGTGATTTGATAGGTTTCAGCATCGGATGTAAAAGTTGCAAATTTCAAGTTCATAAAGTTTGAATTCTAGTGCAATTTGTGATTTCGGCGTTGTTTGATGTGATTTGATGCCTCGAGAAAGTACGCACTATTTTTTGGAACATGTTGGTGTAATTGGACGGGGTCCCGGGGGCTTTGGGTGGATTCCAGGTGGTTAACGGATCAATATTTGAAGTTTAGAAAAGCTGAAGTTGCTGTCATCTGGTGTGACCGCACCTGTGAGGCTTGGGCCATAGGTGAGATAATTGGCTGGCTTGGCTGGCAGCGCAGGTGCGATGCAATTTCCGCACATGCAAAGTCGCAGATGCAAACAATGGGGCGCAAGTGCAAGTTTTGGGTGGAGCTGAAGAAGCCACACGTGCGGATGTTTGGGCGCACCTGCGGGAGCGCAGGTGTGAATATAGGCCTGGGCAGAATGTTCTAAAACAAAATTTTTTTCCACTTCTCCTCCTAATTACATTTGGCATGGGTGATTGTGGGGAGCTTCAAGGAGTGTTTTTCGTCAAGGATCACAAGGTTAGTTATTCCAACTCATCTCAAGTTAAATACAATGTATATGCATAGATTTGAACATGAAAGATTGTGGAAAATTGGGAATTTCAAAGAAAACTTAGAAATTTTATTTTGGATTTCTACCACGAATTTGAGCATGGAATTTATAGTAAAATTTATATTTGAATTAGTAAGGCCATGGGTAGGATATATCTTCGAGAAATTTTGGAATTCGGGCACGTGGGCCCGAGGGCATTTTGGTCAATTCACTAAGCGGGGTTGGGAAAGTACATAATTTGAATTTGTTACGAGTATTAGAATGAGTTTTCATTGCTTTGCCCTTTATTTGGTAGTTTTGGGGCGTTGTGCATCCATTGGAGTCGTCGGAAGGGCTTGGAATCTGGTTATGGAACTTCGGAGCGAGGTAAGTCTCCTTTTTAACTTTGTGAGCGGGAATTATCCCCCTATGTGAACTAATTATGTATGTGCTACTATCTGTGGGAGCTACGTATGCACGAAGTGACAGGAGTCTGTGCGTAGATACTATTATGCCATGTCCGGTTACTCTAGGAACCACTAGCATGCCTTACGTGTTGTACATGTGATCCTACCAATAATATTAGACAGTCAATGATATTGAATTGGTAATTTATTTCCTAAGAAGGCTAGAGTGTACCTTTCTTAAGCATTTAGAAATAGAATTGATTCCTCCGTGGATAATTGTGTTCCTGATAAGGTTATATTATTGAATATTTTTAAACTTGGCAAATGAGTTTCGAAACACAGAATTAAATGCTATTTTCGTGTTCCTTTAAGAAGAATTTTACCACTTTCCTGAGTAACTGCTCCCTTGATAAAAAGGTGGACTTATTTTGTGAATATGTGTATTTATGGGTGCCTGAGTCGCATGTATGATTCGCGAGCAGGATAACCCTGTATTTATGTATAACCGCGTCACATGATCGATTCGCGAGCGGGGCAGATTGATGAATCTATGTTCAGGCCGTTCGACCCTCGGCAGTGCACAATTTATTATTGTTTGGTCCGCGTCATTAGACCCTCGGCACTTTGTTTGTGCATGATAAATGCTGCGTATTTCTTGTGATTTATACATGTTTATCGGCCTAAGAAAGTTTTAATGGCCAGTTAAGAAGAAGAAGAATTGATGTGTAAAATGTGAAATAAGTCTGATAATTCTTATCCCTAATTATGATTTAAATTGTCAACTGAAATGACGAAGCTTTAAAGTGTTAAATGTGGAAGGAGTTGATATTATTTATTCTTGATTTTAATAAATTGCCTATGGCATACATTCTTAGTGTCTCGCTTGATTATGCTAAATTGACTTCTAGCAAGTGTCTAATTCGACCTCTCGTCACTACCTCTCTGAGGTTAGGCGGGATACTTACTGAGTACACGTTGTTTTCGTACTCATGCTACACTTGTTGTGCATTTTTATTGCACAGGTACCTTCATAGCAACATGGATGATTTGAAGACTTAGACGAGCTGCATCACTCGGAGACGACCCGCAGTCGACAGAGTCTTCCTCTATGTATTGTATTTTAATTTTTATTCCTTGTCCAATTTGTATTTCGGACAAGCTTTGTAGAATTTGTAAAATTCTTAGAAATTGCTCATGTACTTGTGTCACCGGGTTCTAAGATGTGTTTGGGATTTATTTTATAAAAAAATGGAATATTAAACTATCATATTTATTTAGCGGATTTTATTTAGTTATCATGTAATAAAGTGAAAGGTAAAGATTTCAAAATGATAAAATAGGAAATTTAACTTAACTATTTAATTATTGGCTTGCCTAACAATGGTGTCCGACGCCATCACGACCTTATGTATTTTGGGTCGTTACAACATGGTATCAGAGCCCTAGGTTCCCTTAGGTACACGAGTCATGAGCAAGTCTAGTAAAGCCTTGCGGATCGGTACGGAGACATCCGTACTTATCTTCGAGAGGCTACAGGGCTGTTAGGAGTACTTCCCTTCTTGATTCCTCATCGTGCGATTTGATTCCTTCAAGGATTATTCCTATGTTTCATCCTACTCAATCTTATACGTCGCGAAGAGCTTGCTATGAATAACGAATTTGAGGAATTGAAATGGTGTTACAGATATGATGCGAGATGTTTTCCATGTGTAACTGGTTGGGGCTATTGTTGTGGCCCTGCATAAGGATAATGTGTTGTTTCAGCTCAGTAGCTGTGTTTCTGAGAGCCTTAAGGCTATGCTCAGGTAGTGATGATGTTTACAATTGGTTATCGCGTGATTTCGATATGATGATAGAATTCTTGCCCATATGTTGGGGGTGATGAATGTATTGAAGGTAGGTCTTCTCAGGGTGTGATTTTGAGATTTCAGCATTTTTAGTTCCGGCAAAGGAAAGGCATTTCTACTATAAATGGTCAGGTTTTGGGATTGATAAAGCAGTAAGACTTGGTGTTTTCAAGTGAGGTGGGATATGCACATGATGTGATGTCGTCGTCATTGATCGAATGGAATATGTTAAGTCTGTTGGTGTTATGGTTTCTTCGGATGCATTGGGCCAGAGTGTTGTGAAGTAGTATTGAAGAAGCGGTTGTTAGAGATCGTGGTGCGTCGTGGTTCAGGATGGAATAGTTATTTCTAATGAAGACAGCTCGAGAAAGATGATCCCCGGAGAGTTTGAAGCCGTGGTGATCTACTGGTGTAAGAGCTGCAGAGAATGGTATTGAATTGTACAACATACGACGAAGGAAGATATGTGAAAAGTGCTAGGCAGTGGTTCCCTTTCTAAAAGGCCAGGTAAGGAACAGAAGTCAGGTAGTTGTTTAAAGGAATGAGTTTAACAAGTAGGAGAGTGGCAGCGTAGCACAGGAGTTCAGTGGTAAGATAGCTGCCTACCTTGAGGGAAATTTTTAGATTTTTAGTGGATGGTGATTGGGTCCACGAGCGTAAGTTGAAATGTGGGTTATTTCGGCGGAAGGTTGGATACAACATGGAGGAGTTTTTAGGAAGAAAGAAGGATGCAATGTGGTGGTGAATCTGAAGATGTTGTAGCGCATTTAGTAGATGTCCATGAGGAGCGGACGGACTTGTAAGGTTAGTAAATGAGAACTGGTTAGGATGGGGTATTGATGTTGTAGAGGGTGTGCAGTACGGTGTCGTTGGAGGGTGTCAGTTGGTGAATTCCACAGTTGGGTTATCTCCTGTGAGTAGGTTACCGGTCGTGTGGTTGGCAAGTTTCTGTGAGGGATTCTGGTGGCTATTCGGTAGGAGGCAAAATGTGTGAATGGTGCTAGAGAATTTGAGTATTTAGGGAATTCTAACAGGGGAATTCGAAAGAATTGGACGGATTGGTTGAGCAAGATCATGTTAAAAAAGGGAAAAGGATCTCAGCAGGGTCTAGAGTGGTGCAAGGAGTAGCTTTAGGCTAAGTGTGGGAGTCCCACCACCTGCAGTTGGGTCGTAGGAGTGTGTTATCATGGGGTCGCGGATTGTTAGCGTGTTGGCAAGTTATTACGGCTTAGGGAGAAGAGTAAAATGGTGATTATGCGTGGGATTTGATGAATGTGTGCAAAAGTTGGCCCTGTTGGACCAGGGTTAGGCTTTGAAAGAATCAAAATTTATGTTTAAGGCATAGGCGAGTTGCAAGGGTAGTGACTCAGTCACGTACTTCATTGAGAGGATGTTCTTGTGCTAGAAGAGCCTTGGAGTTGATTGTGTTCGGGGCCAGTTAGAGTGGATGACTCTCAGCAGTGGTCCTAGTAAATTCGAAAGTTAAGAATGCATCGTTTAAGGGTTTTAGGCAGCAATATGATTAAGAGTCGAGCTTTTGCATTCCTAAGAAAGGGAAATAATTGGAGTGTTCTATGTTATTTTCAGTGTGCAGGATAGTATTGGAGTGAGAGAAATAAACTCCGGGTTGTAGAAATATTATCATGAGGGTATGAGACGGGTTGCGGGATTTAGGCAACACGGTCTCGTGAATCACGGTCACTCGGGGTGAGTGAGGGTTGAGTTTGCTATGAGTTGAAGGAAGTTCCAATACTCCGAGGCAATTGAAGTGATTGAAATAAGATAGAGTGGTTAGCCATGGTTTAATGGCGCACTTACGATAGTGATCAGTTTTGTCAGTGTAATTAAATTATGCATGTGGTTTGGGCCGGTATGTGCGAGGCTTGTTGGTTGCCGTGATAGATTTCATGTGGCAGCATTCGAGTGCTATGGCCTGTCAAGTGTAGGCGGATCCCGGAAGGGTTATGGTGGTATAGATTACTACTTATAGATTTGCATGTATTGTGATTGTGGGGTATTTGTCTCGGCTATGATGGTTGTTCTTGCATGTTATGAGGGAAAGTGGGTGAATATGGACCCAGGTAAAAGCTATTAGCATAGTTCGGTGCAAGCAGAATCAGCTTGAAGTGTGTGAATGGGTTTAAACAGGATTATGGGCTTCATGTGAGGCAGATGTGTTCGTCTCAGTATAGCGCTCCTCAACGAGGGGTGTTGGAATATCTGGTGATTATTCCGTCTTCGTCAAATTCATGTAATATTATGATTGTTCCGTGTGAGTTGTGAAACAGCTGAGAAATTCCTATGTGTTAAGATTCAGCATAGTGATAATGTTATGCGAGAAGGAGAGCTCTTGAGATCCAGAGTATATATATATATCGCACCTCAATTGTGCTTGAGTTTTGTAGCATATGGCTTTATCAATCTCCCCATGATGGTATTATGCACCTAGCGTGCTTATGACCAGTATTCAGTATTTTGTGGTTATGAGCAACTTAGCTCGGTGTGTATATCCTTATGTAAATTTCATGTGTGGATCAGGTGGCACGCCGCCACAGGTATGTTATTTGGATCGGATGGCACGCCGCCACGAGTATGTTATTTGGATTGAGTTGCATTGCTGCAACAGTGTGATGATGAGTAAGGTTCTATATTTATTTTTCTTGTATTTTACTTCCTATTTTCTGAGGAAAGTTCATATTAGTTGCGTGAGTTGAGTAGTCCCTTCTTGAGTAATTTCATATATATCATGTTCGAGCTGTGGCCTATTGGCATGATGTGGTATCATGTGAGACTTTTGGCCATGTTTGGGGTGATTTGTTGTCTGAGCAGTTCATACTGGGTGAGACGAGATTATTGGACCAGGGATTCAGTGCGATAAGATTTTGTGAAGTATATTAAAGGACAATTACCATTATTTGGTTCGTAATGAGATGATGATCTAAGTCAAAAAGGAGAGATTCAATGTTTTCTTAACTCGACAGTTGGTTATGAATTTCTACACATCTCCTCCGTTGTGGTGGTATCGCCAACATTATAGCAGGATGTATATATATATCATGAGGTGCATTGGGAGCACCAGATTCGTGGAATTTTGGCTATTAAGGTTCAGGGAGTGTCATTGTGGTCCGATGATGAATTATGCAGTGCATGGTGCTAATTCAGCCAAGGTATGCAGTCATGTTCTGGTATATCATGTGGTAGTTGATACGTTGATTATATATTGGAACTAGGCCTGGCAGAGAAATTTCCGGCGTTGGAACTGGATTCTGAGCCTATAAAATGGATAAAGAAGAAATCTTCAGATTTGATCAAGCTAATGTACTCAGCTGGGTTGTGGTAGCACGGTCATGTGCACGAGGTGTTAAACAGTGAATTCAGATAACTCCAGAGCAGTTCTTAGCACGTTCGAGGAAGAACGTCTGTTTAAGTGGGGGAGAATGTAACGACCCGACCGGTCGTTTTGAGATCTAGCGCATCGTTCAGCGGTTTAAAGTCATAAGCAGTTCCATTTCAGGTATTATGACTCGTCGGCATGGTTGGAGTTGAATTTTGGGAAGTTCGGAGTCAAATTGGAAAGAAAATTCTCATTTCAGAAGCCTTAAGTTGGAGAAATTGACTAAGATTGGAATTTTTAGTAAACAACCTCCGAATCGGGATTCGAAGGTTCCTGCAGGTTTGTATGATGATTTCGGACTTGGGCGTATGTCCGGATCGGGCTTTGGATAACCCGAGAGCATTTCAGTGTGTATTGTGGAAGTCAGCATTTTCGAAGAAATTTCCTAAGTTTGGCTTGCAGCGCATTTCAGAGTTATTGATGTTCGTTTGGGATTCCGAGCCTTGAAATAACTTTGTATGGTGATTCTGGAGTAGGGAATGCTATCAGAAGTGAATTCGGGTGTCCATAGGTTATTTTAAAGTCATTTGGCTAAAGATAGAAATTTGAAGGATTTTGAGAAATCCGACCGGAAGTGGAAATTTTGATATCGGGGTCAGAATGCGATTTCGGAAGTTGGAACAGGTCCATAATGTCGAATATGACTTGTGTGCGAAATTTGGGGTCAATCGGTTGTGACTTGATAGGTTTCGGCATCGGATGTAGAAGTTGGAAATTTCAAGTTCATAAATTTTGAATTTTAGTGCAATTTGTGATTTCGGCGTTGTTTTATGTGATTTGAGGCCTCGAGCAAGTCCACTCTATGTTTTGGAATATGTTGGTATAATTGGACGGGGTCCGGGGGCCTCGGGTGGATTCCGGGTGGTTGAGAAAAGCTGAAGTTGCTATCATCTGGTGTGACCTCACCTGCGAGGCTTGGGCCGCAGGTGCGACTTTGGCGTCGCAGGTGCGATGTTTGGCTGGCTTGGCAGGGAGCGCAGGTGCGATGCAATTTCCGCACCTGCGAAGTCGCAGATGCGTACAATGGGGCGCAGGTGCAAGTTTTGGCTGGAGCTGAGGAAACCGCAGGTGCAGATGTTTGGGCGCACCTGGGGGAACGCAGGTGCGAAGATGGGATCGCATGTACGAAAATAGGCCTGGGCAGAATGTTTTAAAACAAGAATTTTGCCATTTCTCCTCCTAATTTCATTGGCATGGGCGATTGTGTGGAGCTTCAAGGAGGGGTTTTCGTCAAGGATCACAAGGTAAGTTATTCACTCATCTCAAGTTAAATACAGGGTATATGCATGGATTTAAACATGAAAGATTGTGGAAAATTGGGAATTTGGAAGAAAACCAAAAAATTTATTTTCGATTTCTACCACAAATTTGAGCATGGAATTTAGAGTAAATTGTATATTTGAATTAGTAAGGCCATGGGTAGGATATATCTTTGAGAAATTTTGGAATCCGGGCACGTGGGCCCGAGGGTATTTTGGTCAATTCACTGAGCGGAGTTGGGAAAGTATATAATTTGAATTTCTTATGAGTATTATAATTAATTTTCATTGCTTTGCCCGTTATTTGGTAGTTTTGGGGCGTTGTGCATTAATTGGAGTCGTCGGAAGGGCTTGGAAGCCGGTTATGGAATTCCGGAGCGAGTTAAGTCTCCTTTCTAACTTCGTGAGGGGGAATTGTCCCCCTAGGTGAACTAATTAAATATGTGCTACTATCTGCGGGGGCTACGTACGCACGAGGTGACTTGAGTCCGTGCGTAGCTACTATTATGCCATGTCTGGGTAGTCTAGGATCCACTAGCATGCCTTACGTGATGTATATGTGATCCTGCCAATAATATTAGTCGGTAAATGATATTGAATTGGTAAGTTATTTCCTAAGAAGGCTAGAGTGTACCTTTCTTAAGCATTTAGAAAGATAATTGATTCCTCTGTGGATAATTGTGTTCCTGATAAGGTTATATTGTTGAATATTATTAAACTTGGCAAATGAGTTTCGAAACAAAGAATTAAATGCTATTTTTTGTGTTCCTTTAAGAAGAATTTTACCACTTTCCTGAGTAACTACCCCCTTGATAAAAAGGTGGACTTATTGTGTGAATATGTGTATTTATGGGTGCCTGAGTCGCGTGTATGATTCGCAAGCAGGATAACCCTGTATTTATTTGTATCTATGGGTGTCTGAGTCGCATGTATGATTCACGAGAAGATTAACCCTATATTTATGTATAACCACATCGCATGATCAATTCAGGAGCGGGGCATATAGATGCATCTATGGTTCGGGCCGTTCGACCCTCGGTGATGCACAATTTATTATTATTGGTCCGCGTCGTTCGACCCTCGGCACTTTGTTTGCGCATGATAAATGATACGTATTTCTTGTGATTTATACATGTTTATCGGCCTAAGAAATTTTTAATGGCCAATTAAGAAGAAGAAGAATTGATGTGTAAAATGTGAAATAAGTCTAATGTTTCTTATCCCTGATTATGATTTAAATTGGGAACTGAAATGACGAAGTTTTGAAGTGTTAAATGTGGAAGGAGTTGATATTATTTATTCGTGATTTTAATAATTACCTATGACATACATGCTTAGTTTCTCACTTGATTATGCTATATTTACTTCTAGCAAGTGTCTAATTCGACCTCTCGTCACTACCTCTCTAAGGTTAGGCGGGATACTTACTGAGTACACGTTGTTTTCATACTCATGCTACACTTGCTGTGCATTTTTATTGCACATGTACCTTCATAGAAACATGGCTGATTTGGAGACTTAGACGAGCTGCATCACTCGGAGACGACCCGCAGTCGTCAGAGTCTTCCTCTATGTATTGTATTTTTATTTTTATTCCTTGTCCAATTTGTATTTCAGACAATCTTTGTAGAATTTGTAAGATTCTTAGCAATTGCTCATGTACTTGTGTCACCAGGTGCTGGGATGTGTTTGAGATGTATTTTATAAAAAAAATAGATTATTAAACTGTCGTATTTACTTAGCGGATTTTATTCAGTTATCATATAATAAAGTGAAAGGTAAATATTTCAAAATGATAAAACAGGAAATTTAACTTAACTATTTAATGATTGGCTTGCCTGACAATGGTCCGGCGCCATCACGACCTTATGGATTTTGGGTCATGACATTTAATTAACCGAACACATAAATCCTAACCCATTTCCCCTCAGCAGCTGCCTATATACGCTGTCAAACTCTCCCCTCTTCACAAGCCCTAGCCGCACTCCTCAAATCTTTGCTGAATCTGATCAAATCATGAATTTCTTCTATGATTATATTACCTTTTACCTGTTTCCTTGTTGCTACTTACAAGATTATGGTGTTACTTAGTATTTGCCTCACTTTTGGCAAATATCAGTCTCTGAATCAAGGGAAATAGACTTCACCTTTGATACTTAGACGATATTTCATATATGTACCCTTACTACCAGGTTATATGGGTTCGATTTACCAAGATCCTCGGCCAAACTTTGATCTAAGTCAAACAAGGGGTTAAAATTTCAATTTTTCCTTCACTGGTTCTATTATCGATTGCATGTGATTTTGTTTCATTATTTGTGTTTGATTAATTGTTTTCCATATTTGCATGTTCGATTTCTACCACTATATAACCCCTTCCCACTTTCCCCTATGGGCAGACCTTAATCAATACATTATTCTCTCATTCTCACTCATTGTACTCTTAAATTTGAGACCTCGGCCGGTTGAAAACCAAGGCCATTTGAATTCGATCGTGTTCTTTCTCAGTTGGAGCACTGCCCGGGGTTCATTCGAGACCCTTGGGAACTCTGTCGCACTGGGATTTTGTGGATTTTGCTGATCTTTGCTACCGTTAATTGAATTACTTCTGGAAATTGCTCTTCTTATTTGCTTGTTCGTTAATTTATAACTGGTAAGTGCCTTTGTCCTTTTCAACTTCATTCTCTGTTCGTGTGTGTTATTACTATGTATATCTATGTCATTGAGACTTTTGTGAATCAATTTGCTACTATGTTATCTCTGTTTGCAGCCTATTTTCTCTGAAGTTATTCTCGTGGTTCTATATTTTTCTAGCATTAACTCTGATTCTAGATTTCTTAAGTATGTCTATCCTGGTGTGTTTGTGTTTGTCTGGATGCTTACATCTACTGCTCGTCCTAAGTTTATTTTCTACCTTGTTCTGAATTCTTGTAATAAATCAATTTATGCCTAGAATATGTTCTAATTCCTGTTAAATCATTTATGTATAACTTAATGCTTTCCTAGAGTTATTTCTTGATCATGTTGATTATCCAAACATGCTTTCTTTCTACTTAACATGTGCTCCCTGATTTGTTCAATCTAGTGCTCTTTAATATTGCCTAAAGACCTTTAGAATGAAATGCAATATCTAGCCCCTTCTCCTGTACGTTATCAAGACCTAGTATATGCGTGTCTTGTTAATCTGGAGTTGATATGTTTTCACCTATCATGAGTTCTGATATTATTTCTGGACTTTGGCATTATAACTAATGCTCAACATGCTAAAGCTTTCTCATTCTCGACTAAGTGATTGCTCGATCATGAACCTGTTATATTATGTTGCTTTCACTAGGCCTTCATGTTAAAACGTTCATGTGGAGGCTATGCTCTATTTGTTCTTGTCTATGACACTATTAGATTTTCATGTTTAAATCTTGTGTCTATAGGCTGATTCTGAATCATTTTACTTATGAAATTCTTTTGGAATAATTCACTATCCTATGATGGTTAATCCTATCATTTTAGCTTTGAACACAAGGATGAAACTGCCTTGTAAACTTGTTAGTATTTCGTGGGATATTGTCTATGTGCTTCGGCTAGAACGTTTGTTTGTTACAACTTTAGGAGTTAAGTGTGAAAAGATGTTATATCAATTCCATGCGGTTTTTCACATGTATGGTTAAGTTTGGCATCCATCCGGCTAAGTAAGTTATTCGTTGGACCTAGTATTGGGCCATATGTGTTGTTGGACCTGGGCGTTGGATTCAAGAATATTCTATTGTCCTTGTGAGCCTGAGATTGGGGTCTGTTGGTTGGTGATACTGTTAAAGGCCCAGAAATTCACTAGGTTATTTTGTAGTGGGCGTGTATTGTTTGATGGGTCTTGTATTTGTTTCAGTATGTATTTTTTCATCTTTGAGTTTGTATTGTTCCATTTTGGTCTTGTAACTTGTAATAACGAATAATTGGAGAGTTAGTGAAATTGGGGAATGGGCGTGCTTTATTCTTGCATAAAGGTTAGAGAACATGCATATAGGGTCCATGTGCTTTATGTGCTATCTTGTTTAACTTGCTCTTCTTTTTCATGCTAGTATAAAGCATACCTATACGAAATCACAAACTTCACTTAACTCATCTAATGCATGTACATTATTCAAAAGCATGATTGTTTGACTAAATATTTTACCTGCTCTCATGCCTACTACTATATGATTATTCGATAGCATGCTTATAAGGTTGTAACAATACATACCTTTGTTAATTCTCACCTAGATACTATGACTATAGGGTCTTAACTAATTAATTATTCAACTGCTTCTGTTATTTTATTATACTACCTCCTAGATAGCATGCCTATAGGATAAGTGTAACAAAATCGAGTTCAGCTACCAACCATTAGAAATCTTGCCTATATGATATTGTTACTTGCATAGAGAGCACGTCTATAAAAATAAAACGTTGGTAATGCCAAGTTTTCTAATAGATCTCATTGCCCGTTATGCAAACAACTTAGAAATCATGTCTATAGGTTTTATAACACCTATAATCTGTAAATTAGTTAATTTGGAACAACAAGCCTATACGATGCTTGAAATCATAATGATCTAGAAATCATTCCCATAGGACTTAATGACTCACATACGTCTTAATCTGGAAATTGTTTACTGTGTAGCCTGGAACTTATTTGCGTGCTTTGTCGTTACTTGTGGATGCTAACATGAGCCAAACTTTGATATTATGTGCAGTCCTACTTGTTTTATATGTGTGATTAGTTTTATCATTTTGAGCGACCTAGGTAAAGTCTAGAACCACCCAAATAGAGGTCCAAAGCCTCCTGGACCACATATATGGGACAGGTAGCGCATGCATAGGGTACGATTTAGAATTGAATTAGAGCGCCTTTAGGTAACAACTTCAACACAGTAATTAGGTAGCAGGAGATGATAGCATGTGCCCGCTGAATAATATGAGCAACTCCCTACCTTAAGGGAGTTGTGAAGTATTATTTATGTTGCACGGGATGATCCTTTAGGCTAAAAAACTTAGGACCTTCCTTTTCTTTATATACTTGTTATTTACACTTAGTCATCTAACATAGACCAATGTAATCATTAAAGATTTGTATCGGTTATCATGTGTTATGATAAGACTCGTCGACTTCTATATTTCCCTTTGTTTATTTGATCACCTAGACTAATCACATAATCTACACAGTTTAAAATTCGACCGGTACCCACAGTTATGGACCTTGAGGAGTGCTTAACACCTTCTCTTTGAGGTAATTTGAGCCCTTACCCAATCTTTGGTTACACAAACTTATCAAACAGAGTTATTTGCAAATAGGTGTCCTAATGCACCTTAAAAATCATTAGGTGGTGACTCATCTCTTTTCACATTTCTTTAAAAGAGTTGTCACACGTCGAAACACGCTTTCGCGAGAAAATAGGGCGCGATAGTAAGCACCTAAATCTCAGGGTGCAGGCCTGCTATGAAATTCCGCACCCTCTCTACAACTGTGGGGAGTATAATAGTTGCATGGCGAGGCAAGTAGTGAATCTCTCCTCATAGTCGGTGATAGACGTTCGACCCTGGCGGATTCACTCAATTTGTCCTCGAAGCTCCTCTATCTCTGAATGTGGTATATACTTCTCCAAGAACATAGGTGTAAACTGATATCAAGTCAAGGAAGGTGATCCTACTGTCCTGCTAAAAAGATAAGCCTGCCACTATCTACGGGCCTTGCCCTCAAACTTGAAAGTGGTGAAGTCCACCTCGTTGGACTCCAATATCCCCATGTTTTGGAGCCTATCCGTGCACCAGTCAATGAAATCCTAGGAGTCCTCTAACCGCTCACCCCCAAAGGTAGGGGAGCTAAGCCTAGTCCATCTGTCCAGCCACTTTTGCTGATCATCAGCCACGACTAGTACAACCTCAGGCATAACTGCTGCAACAGGCTGGGCCCCATTACAGGTAGTGTTCCTAGGGTCCGATAAATTATAGCAACGTGCCCTAGATCCTGAGCGATATGGGTTTATGCTTCCCCTCCCGCCTGAGATGTGGTAGGGTCCGCTGGAAATAAACCAGCCTGTGTCATAGAGTCAATAAACTACAGCATACGACCCATGACCTCTTGAAAACCTGACACAACCATGAAATCTGGTGGAGTTGGCGCTGTAGGTGCTTCATCCTACTCCTCAAAAACAGGATACTCCATTGGATCCACTGGGGTGCAATAGGGGCAACCTTAGGGCGCCCTTGCCCTATGACTGGAGCTAGAGCTCTCCCCCGACCTCGGCTCTAGCAAGGGGTGAGCAGCCCATCATCTTCCTGGTATATTTGTCGCACGCGTCCTCACCATCTATGAGAGATCAAAACAAAGACACTTAGCATAATATCAACTGCACGATAGGAGATGAAAAAAGGAAAGTTTCCTAACACCCTGTAGCCTCTCGAAGATAAGTACAGACATCTCCGCCCGATCCACAAGACTCTATTAGGCTTGCTCATGACTTGTGAGACCTATGTGAACCTAAAGCTCTAATACCAAGTTGTCATGACCTAATTCCGTACTAGGTCGAGACTACACCTACCGCCACCACTAGACAAGCACACAAGCGAATCTACCATTTATTTATCCCCTATTAACATATTTTTAATTAAACCAATTTCATACAATTATGATAAGTCTTTTAAAACAAGTTTCAACATAAAAATATATATAGTCTACTAGGATAGAAGTGACAAGTGCAATATAAAAGTGCTACAAATCCCCAAGACCCGATATCACAAGTACATGAGAAATCTAAGAAATATGCAATCCACTAAGACTACTGTCTGAAACTAATAGACAGAAAGAGTAAATAATATAGAAGGAGACTCCGGTGATGCGGATCGTAGAAAGGAAATCAGCTCACCCTTAAGCCTCCGTAACAGATCGGCTATGCACCCGCGTGACCACTGGTGGAACCTGTCTCAGTACCTGCACATTAGTACAAAAGTGTAGCGTGAGTACGAAGAACAACACGTACCTAGTAAGTATCTAATCTATCCTCGAAGAAGTAGTGACGAGGGGTCGACTGGACACTTACTAGAGGTCGTATTAATAATGAAAGTGCATAAAGTAGACATGGTGAACATATAACAAGTATCACCGAGACAAATAAAAGAAACTATAATAAGGCAACAGGAATCCGTGTCACATCACCAATATCTCATAACTGCCGTGAAGACCCTAACTCAATTATGTCCAAATTGGAACTCGTTCTTATTATTTAGCACAAAATTGTTGAGGCGAATGGTCTGATCCCATAAGAATAATAGTACTCAATACTGTCGAGGCAAAAAACCCTATCTTATAAGAGTAGTGGTACCGCCAAGACGAACGATCCGATCCCATAAGAATATGATACTGCTGAGGCGAACAGCCGAATTCCATAAGAATATGTTACTGCCGAGGCAAACAACCCGATCCCATAAGAATATGATATTGCTGAGGCGAATGGATCGATCCCATTAGAGTGGAGAAGTTTACCCCACTCGCGGAAGTACTTGCGACGCGAGAGGACATGAAATTTTCTATTAGTTATTAAATATTCCTCAAGTTTCTAAAGAAGAAGGCTACATCGATACTTACAACTTTAAATCCCTAGCCATAGCTCTATTCAATACAGTCAATACACAAAGTAATCACAACAGTACGATTAAAGCGTGGTGTGTATCTATGTCTACCTAGACATATCATGGAATATAGCTATGCACAGACTCTTGTCACCTCATGCATATATAGCTCCCCACACAAGAAATACACCACAAAATACCTAAGTTGATGAATTCCCTCTTACAAGATTAGGAAAGAGTTACCTCGCCCCAAAGCTCACTTCCGGTCCACAAATTCACTCTAAAGCCTCAAGTCGGTGCCGAAAAATCCGAAGTTAGGCAAATACTATAACAATTAATCAATTTATGCTTAAAATTTCATTATTTTGCTATTAGAGTAATTTACCAACCCAAATTAGAAGATTCTAAAACTTCGCCCCAGGCCCACATGCCCGGATTCAAGAAATTTTCGAAGATAATTATTACCCATAGCCTCATGAACTCAAATATATATTTTTACTTAATTCCATTTTATAATGTATCGCATTATTGTATTGCATTGTACTATATTGTTTGATATATATAATTATCGTATAAATTTTATTATTTTCCCATTGTTTCATAATGTCACGCACCAACAATATGAAGAATAAGCTTATAATATTATAAATAAAATAAAATAAAATAAAATAAGTAAGTTTCGAGGCAATATT
Source organism: Nicotiana paniculata (assembly GCA_005239505.1). NCBI lineage: Eukaryota > Viridiplantae > Streptophyta > Magnoliopsida > Solanales > Solanaceae > Nicotiana > Nicotiana paniculata. The sequence goes on along the minus strand of ML358972.1, from coordinate 90,515 downwards.
ATTATATAAAAAGGTATTTTAAAGGATAAAATATGATTATTTAATAATAAAAAGGGAAAGTGTGATGACCCGGTAGGACATTTTGAGTATTAGTCCTTATTTTCGCGTCTGAGGCCTTTGTTAGCTCCATTTGATAATTTTTGATCTATGAGGTGCTTGAGTTTTCTTTGAAATTTCATGCATTTTGATGTCCGTTTCATAGTTCTAAATGTTATTTTAGTGTTTTGATCATGCGAGCAAGTTTTTATAATGTTATTAGACTTGCATGCATGTTTGGTTTGGTGCCCGAGGGGCTCGTGTGAGTTTCGGATAGGCTACAAACCATTTTGTACTTAAGAAATTGCTGGTTGTTAGCAGTTTATGGTGTCTGGTGGGATGTGCTTCGCGATCGCGAAGCTACTCTTGTGATTGGAAGGGGAAATTGAGACTGGGGTGGATTGGTTCTAAGAGAACGCAGGGACTGGGTTGCGAACGCGAAGTAGTGGGGGCCTACCCTTCGCGAACGCGATAGTCTCGCGAATGCGTAAGCTTGTCGGATCTATGGCAGGCATGGGGCATCCTTCTACACGAACGCAACACACTGGTCGCAAACATGAAGTCTAGGCTGGGGATTTCGCAAACACGTGAAGGAGTTCGCGATTGCGATGGCCATTTGGCCAGTTTTCTTCGCAAACGCCTCATGTGCTTTGCGATTGCGAAGAGCACGTGACGGCCAGGTATTAAAACATCTGAAAGTCGGGATTTTCATCAGTTTTCACCATTTTCAAGCTAGAGCTCGAGCGATTTTGAAGAGATTTTTCATCTCAACTACATTGGTTAGTAATTTTTCACTTAATTTATTACTTTCCCATAAATACCCATTGGTTTTAACCTTTAATCTAGGATTTTCATGGTAGAAATTAGGGACTTGGGTAGAAATTTGAGATTTTGTAAAATTGTGATTTAGACCTAAATTGAGGTCAGATTTTGAAACATATCACATAACCGGGCTCGGGGGTGAATAAGTAATTGGATTTTAATCAGGATCTTAGGTTTTGACCAAGCAGGTTGGGGTTGACTTGAGTTTTTCCAAATCATTAAAGATCGAATCTTTTTCACTCGTGGGTAGTTTTTAAAGCCTATTTTGAATTATTTGAACTATATTTGGCTAGATTTGGTTGGTTTGGAGGCTAATTCTAAAGGAACGACTGTGTTTGAGCATTGATTTGGTTGCAAAGTGAGGCAAGTGTCGTGGTTAACCTTAACTTGAGGGAATTAGGACTCTGGTCTATATGCTACATGAATTATGTGTTGGGACGGCGTATATGTAAGGTCACGAGTATATATGCGTTGTCGTTGGGTTAAAGCATGCGTGTGTTAATTCTTTTATTGTATTTTGTTGATTCATTGACTATTATTTCCATGTCGTGGATCGATTATTACTTCTTTAATTATTCTCCTTCATACCTATTGTTTATTTTGAAGTTGTTGAGATTTTGAAAGGGTAGTTGAATTATCATTACACTATGGTTGAAGTGAAATTGCTCCCCACCTTGTTTTGCTATTTTGGATTAATGTTGTTGTTTGGTGAGGAAGAGAGAAAAGCACGAAGGGTGTTGTCATGCTGTAACGACCTGGCCGATCATTTTGAGAATATTAGCCCCGATCCCCTGTTTACTGCTTCCCCTGTATCCTTTTATTCTTATGTAACTCGCTAGGAGGATTTTTTTTTGGTTTCGAAGTGATTTTGGGACACTTAGTCCCTATAACGGAAGCTTAAGTTCTAGGATTTTGACCATAGTTGAAACTGTGTGAAGACGACTTTGGAATGGAGTTTCGTCAGTTCTGTTAGCTCCATTGGCTGATTTTGGACTTAGGAGCGTGTCTGGATTATTAATTGTAGGTATGTAGCTGAATTAAACGAGTGAAATTTTGATATCGAGGTCGGTTTCTGATTCAGAAAGTTGGAGTAGGTCCGTAATGTCAATTATGACTTGTGCACAAAATTTGAGGTCAATCGGACGTGTTTTGACAGGTTTCGGCATCGATTATGAAAGTTTGAAGTTTCAAAGTTCATTAAGTTTGGATTGGAGTGTGATTTATGTTTTTAGCATTGGTTGATATGATTTGAGGGCTTGACTAAGTTATTATGGTGTTTTAGAACTTCCCAGTATGTTTGGTTTAGGTCTCGGGGAGCCTTCGGTTGATTTTAGGTGGTTAACAGATCATTTGGAGTTGTGTTGAAATTGCTGAAGTTTTCCGCTTCCGGTGTAATCGCACATGCGTTGAGGTTGGACGCAGGTGCGGACACGCACATGCGGGAGAAATTTTTTTGATACGACCCTGGTGTATGTAGTCATTGGTCGCAGGTGCGGTGTAAGGACCGGAGAAGCAGAGCCGCTCCTGCGGAGGGGTGATCGCTGAAGCGGAGAAGGGGATGGGTGAGAAGTCCATAGAAGTGGAAATTTGTCCACAGGCGCGCACTCGCAGATGTGGTAGAAGCGGACCCCGTTGTTTTAAGTCAAGTCTGCACTTGCGATAGAAATTCTGCGGGTGCTACTTCACAAGTGCGAGTATGGGTTCGCAGGTGTGAGATCACTGGGTATAAAAGGGAAAATTACTAGGGTTTGATCTCATTTTCATTTTGGGAGTTTGAGTGCTCGGATTGAGATTATAATTTGATGGATATTCAGATGAAACTATTGGGTAATGATTCTTAACTCGTTTTTTGTTATATTCCATTAATCTATCGTTAATTTCATCATTTAATTAAGGATTTGGGTTGAGAAAATTGGGGAAAAAGTAGGAAAGTTCTTCAACAAAACTTTTGGTTTTTGATTGAGATTTTTGTAGGTTTTGAGTAATTTTGGTACGAGTGAACTCGTGGTTGAATGGGTGTTCACATTTTGTGACTTTTACCCGATTTCGAGACGTGGGCCCGAGTTGACTTCATGGGGTGATTTTCAAAATTCTTGTTGAAATTTTGATTTCATTAATTAGATTTGTTTATTATAGTTGTATTTATAGTATGTAATTGGTTTTGTCTAGATTTGGGCCATTCGGAGCCGGAAAGTGGAGGAAAAGGCGTTCTTGTTGATTATTTGAGCTTGGCTCGAGGTAAGTGGCTTGCCTAACTTTGTGTGGAGTAAATCCCCTTAGGATTTGGTATTGTTGTGATACTTTTGTGATATGTGATCACCGCGTACGTGAGGTGACGAGTGCGTACACGGGCTAATTGTTGTAAAATCAAGTTTTACATTGAGCAGTAACCTGTTATGTCTTTAATGAATTATCCCAGCATGTGTAGTTATCCTGTTTAGCTTAATATCACATGTCTATGTGTCCTAAATGCCTATTTTCAATCTGAGCACCATGCTTAGTTGATTTTTCCTATTTTTCCTTGACTCGTATTTAGTCTTAAACTGTATGATTTACTGATGTTAATTTTTGTTGCTATTGATTTCCAGCTATGTGTTTACTTTTGGGACTACGAGGTTGTACCTCGGGAGATCCTCTTGCATATTTACTTTTGGAACTACGAGGCGGTACCTCGGGATATCCCCTTGCATATTTACTTATGGGACTACAAGGCGGTACCTAGGGAGATCCCCAAGCACATTTATTTTTGGGACTACGAGGTGGTACCGCGGGAGATCCCCCTGTATATTTACTTTTGGGACTACGAGACGGCATCTCGGGGGTGCCCCTGTCATTCACTTCTATGTGCTGTGTTATTATTTCTCCGTGAATTCTTTTTGTTAAATTCTCAGTCTTTCTTCATGTTGTTATATCTTTTGTCTTATTATTATATTCCAATAGGGCCCGGACGTGACTTCGTCACTACTCTATTGAGGTTAGGCTTGGCACTTACTGGTACTGTTGTAGTGTACTCATGCTACTTTTCTGCATATGTTTTGTGTGCAGATCAAGGTACCTCCTACCAGCCACTTCTATTAGTTGCGTACTTGCTGCTGCTCTGGACACTTCAAGGTAAATTTGCCAGCGTCCACAGATCTCGGAGTCCCCCCCTCTATCCTTTATGTTGTTTCCTCCTTTATTTATTTTAGATATTGATGTCTAGAAACAGTTAGACAAATTCATAGAGCTTGTGACTCGTGACTACCGGGTTTTGGGAATATTATTTATACTGGAGTGATGGTTTACTTGGACATGCCGAGTGACATTTTATCAATATATAGTTATTTGTTGAAGTTTGGTTGTTAATCACTTCTTTTATTTTCGTTATTTCGAAATTGTTAGGCTTACCTAGTTGTAGCGACTAGGTTCCATCACGACGTCTTACGGAGGGAGAATTGGGTCGTGACCAGTTGGTATCATAGCTCTAGGTTCATATGTGTTATGAGTCACAAGCAGGTTTAGTAGAGTCTCGCGGATCGCTATGGAGACATCTGTACATCTTGGGGAGGGTATGGAAATATTAGAAAAATTTCACATCCTTGATTCCTTATCGTGCGAAATTGTTGACTTCGGAATTCTAAACTTATGTCTTCTATTCTCTCACAGTTGTGAGGACATGTATAGGCGGATCTAATGACCCGCACCCGCGCCCCTGCTAGAGCCGCGAGAGGCCGGGGTAGAGGCCGAGGACGTCCACGTGGTGCAGCTAGAGCACCCGAATGAGCTGCTACAGAGGAGCCCCCAGTAGCTCCAGCTGGAGGGCACGCACCTGTTGCTGCACTAGCTCTCCAGGAGACTCTAGCCCAGTTTCTGAGCATGTTCAGCACCTTGGCTCAGGCTGGATTGATTCCACTTGCTCCTGCCACATCTCAGGCCGGAGGAGGAATAGAAACTCCCGCCGCCCGCACCCTAGAGCAGCGGGTTTAGGTCGAACAGGTTCCAAATATCATAATGATGCAGCCGGTAGCTCAAATTCATCCCGAGGTTAGGGCAACCGTTTCTAAGGCAGAGCATCTCAGGCTTGATAGGTACAAGAAGTACCACCCTCATACTTTCAGTGGCTTAGCGTTAGAGGAAGCCCAGGGTTTTCTTGAGAAGTGTCACCGTATCCTGCGTACTATTCGTGTAGCAGAGTCGAGTGGGGTTTCATTCACTACGTTCCAGCTTAGAGGAGCAGCCTATCAGTGGTGGCATGCTTATGAGTTGAGTAGTCCGGCCGAGGAAGCCTCACTCACATGGACTCAGTTCTCAGATATGTTCTTGAGGGAGTATGTTCCCAGAGTCTCAGAGATGCATGGCGCGCAGAGTTTGAGCAGTTACGTCAGGGTGTTATGAATGTGTCAGAGTATGCGATTCGCTTCAGTGATTTGGCTAGGCATGCATTAGCCTTGTTTACTACAGTTCGAGAGAGGGTCTGTCGGTTTATCCAGGGGCTCAACCCCAGTATCAGGCTTAGCATGGCCCGGGAGTTGGAGATAGATATTGCATACCAGCAGGTTGTAGGGATTTCTAGGAGATTGGAGGGTTTTTTTGCTCGGGAGAGAGAGGAGAGGGAGGCCAAGAGGTGCCGAGAGTCTGAAACTTATAGTGGTGCTCGTTCCCCAGCTGCAGTTTGTCATGGTAGGGGCTCTGTGAGTCTCCCTATTCATTCAGCACTTCTAGCCGCCAGCGGTATTCCGGCTACTCCAAGGCCCCAGGAGCCTTATTATGCACTGCCAGTGTCCAGTGTACCTCCTGCACGGGGTGCTTTCACCCGTCAGTCCAGCAAACCTGGCCTGAGCCAGCCACAACAATCACACCCTCCGAGAGATTTTTTTAAGTGTGGCGACACGCGCCATATGGTGAGGGATTTCCCCAGACTTAGGAGGGGTGCACCTCCACAGACTTATCAGGCACTGTTTGCTCCACCGGGTCCCCAGGCTATGATTATAGAACCAACTACTACACATGCTCAGCCAGCTCGAGGTGGAGGTCGGGCGAATGCTCTTCTTGCTCGTATAGAGACAGTTGCTTCCGACTCTGTTATTAAAGGTATTGTTCCGGTCTGCCATAGAGATGCACCAATTTTATTTGATCCAGTTTCCACTTATTCCTATGTGTCCTCTTATTTTGCTCCATATTTGGGAGTATCTTGTGATTCTTTGAGTTCTCCTGTATACGTGTCTACACTTGTGGGACATTCTATTGTTGTGGACCATGTGTATAGGTTGTGTTTGGTTGTTCTTAGTGGTTTTGAGATCAGAGCTGATTTATTATTGCTCAATATGTGGATTTTGATCTTATTTGGGGCATGGACTGGTTGTCGACCCATTATACTATTCTTTATTGTCACTCCAAGACCATGACGCTGGATATGCCAAGATTACCACGGTTAGAGTGGAGAGGTACCTTAGATTATACTCCCAGTATAGTTATTTCCTTCTAAAGGCTCAACGAATGGTTGAGAAGGGGTGTGATGCGTATCTAGCTTATGTAAGAGATGCTAGTATTGGTACCCCTATCATTGAGTCAGTTCCAATAGAGGGGGATTATCCAGATATATTTCCAGCTGGTCTTCCAAGCATGTTGCCCGATTGGGATATTGACTTCGGTATTGATTTTTTGTCAGGCACCCAGCGCACCCATATTCCTCCATATAATATGGCTCCTCCTGAGTTGAAGGAGTTGAAGGAGAATTTATAGGAGTTGCTTGATAAAGGCTTCATTTGGCCCCGTATGTCACCTTGGGGTGCTCCGGGCTTGTTTGTGAAGAAGAAAGATGTTTCTATGCATATGTGCGTCGATTATCGCTAGTTGAACACAGTTACAGTGAAGATAGGTATCCATTGCCTCATATTAATGACCAATTTGATCAGTTACAAGGTGCTAGGGTGTTTTCCAAGATTGACTTACATTCAGCGTGTCATTAGTTGAAGATTCGGGAACCAGATATCTCGAAGAGTGCTTTTAGGACTCGGTATGTCACTATGAATTCCTTGTGATATCATTTGGGTTGACCAACACCCCGAAAACATTCATGCACTTGATGCACAGTGTTTTCCGGCCCTATCTTGACTCTTTCGTCATTGTATTTATTGAGAACATTTTGGATCACCTGAGGACTGTGCTCCAGACCTTGAGAGAAAAGAAGTTATATGCAAAATTTTCAAAGTGTGAGTTTTGGCTGGACTTAGTGGCATTCTTTGGTCATGTATTGACGAGTGATGGAATCAAGGTGGATCCGAAGAAGGTTAAATAAGTGCAGATTTGTCCCAGGTCGTCCTCATCTACGAAGATCCGGAGTTTTCTTGGTTTGGCAGGGTATTACCATCGAATTGTATAGGGTTTCTCATCTATTGCAGCACCTATGACCAAGATGACCCGGAAGGGTGTTCCGTTCAGGTGGACAGAGGAGTGTGAAGAGAGATTTCAAAAGATCAAGACAGCTTTGACTACAACCCCAATATTGGTGTTGCCTACAGGTCCGGTTCTTATTGTTACACCCTGCAATATTACGTCGATATTTCGCTTCGCAGTATTAAATTACGAGGATATTGCACCATGTAGTATTGTATGTTGAATTTGTCGTAAGGTAATTAACATTTGTCCAAGGAAAAAAGATTATTTGGGGATTATAAGTATTGTACTATTTCAGACAAGTGATATGTAAATACATGGAGGTAAGAAGGTGAGCGAATCAAAGAAAATGAATTTCGTCGAAATACGACATTTTGGGGTAAAATAAGGTCTAAGCTATAATACCCTATATTTATGGACTAGTTCCATACAAGGTACCATATGATCACGGTAGTATAATGTATAACATATATTAAAAATGAGTAGTATATTTAGGTAATTTGAGATAATTCTTAATTATACGGGTAATTGATTAATTACTGGGTAACGAAATATCACCTAATTAAGAGTTTGGGATAAGATTAAAACCCCACCCCCACGTGGCAGCCAAAGGAGAATTTATTGAGATGACTCTTAGAGTCATTATATTATGTGGCAAGAAATGGGGGTGTGTGGTTTGGCAGAGTCTTAAAACATGAGGCATTCCATTCATTAAAGAATATGCTCAACTATTTCCCACCATTTTCTTAATACAATACAATATCATGTATGCCTACCAATATTTTGGGGGATATATAATAACAGTGGCTTATTGTAAAGGTACTAGTAAGAACAGTATATTTCTTTATGTTTCCAAGTGAACTAGCCATTGTTACGAGAGTTGATAGCTTTTCTGGAATGGCTTCGTAAAATTTCCCAAGTCTCAATTCTTGTTATAATTGGTTTTGTTTAAGAAGATTTGAGGAGAATAAGTTAACCAAGTAACAGGTTTGCAGCAAAAGAATTCGTACGAAGTTATACTACATAATAACAACGGGATTTGCAATTCTATGGGAGCCCGATACAATCTTTCTCAAGAGAATCGACCCAGGTATGTTAAGGCTAAGTTCTTCCTTCATTTTGGCATGATCTCGTAATTACACGAGTTTGATAACGAGACATAAAAAAACTCATATCCCAGAATTTACGTATATTCTTCTAGTTTTGTAAGTTACAGTATTCCCTTACCGGGACTCATATTCAATTGAGTATTTCCTTCTTCCAGTCAAGAGAGTGGAGATTTTATATTTACAGTATTAAAGTAATTTCATTACCATCGAGCTATAATCGATGGGCAGGCCCTTATTGGGCAACCTCTGATCAGATGGTAAGTTATATACCGATCCTACTGTGGTCGAGCCCCTATGAGCGAGCCCAGTTGGTCGAGATACATATCCTAGTATGGTCGAGAGCCTATGAGCGAGCCCAGTTGGTCGAGATACATAGCCTAGTATGGTCGAGCGCCTATGAGCGAGCCTACTACGACATAGCAGTTATATATATATATATATATATATATACACCAAGCCTTATAAGGCCGAACAACTATTTTTAAAACTTACTATATTGAGATAGTTGAGTCAGTATCAGCAGGCAAGTATATTTCAGTTTATCTTTGACTTCCAGTTGCTTTCACTTGTTATATTATTAGTTCAATTAAGCTTACAGTATATTGTCTTACATACTCGGTATATTATTTCGTACTAACGTCCCTTTTCTGGGGGCGTTGCATTTCATGCGTGCAGGTTTAGACAGACAGACAGGTAGACCTCCTCATTAGGTGTTGCCCGAGTTCAGCTTGATTGGTAAGCTCCATACCATTCGGAGTTTCCTGGTATAGAGCTTTATGTACATCTTATATATATATACATTATGTTATGAGTAGACTGTGGCCCTATTCCGATCATAGTATATCCATCAGTAGAGGCTTGTAGACATATCCTGTCAGTTAGTGCAGTATGTTGGGCTTGTAGGCCTTTTATGTATATTTTGTTGGTTTTTCAGCTGTAGTAGTTATGACGGCCTTGTCGGCCCAGCATTATATTAACATTTAGTCAACATTTGCAATTGTCTTGCAATGTGTCTCATGGCCTAAGTATGACATTATATGTTCAGATTCACTTAGTCGCAAGTTGGTATGCAAGGATAGGTGAGGCACCGGGTGCCGGTCTCGTCCCCCAGGTTCGGGGCGTGACAGAAGTGGTATCAGAGCAGTTCTGTCCTAGGGAGTATACAAGCCGTGTCTAGTAGAGTCTTGTTTATGGGTGTGTCGTCCACCACACTTATAAGAAGGAGGCTACAGGGCATTTAGCACTGTCACTCTTTCTTCTTGCTCTAGATCATGTGGTAGAGCTCAGTTGTAAGAATTCAAACTCCTAGACTATATCAAAAGGCAAGAAAATATAGTTCTGTTTCACCGACTTCGAACCATCCAAGTGGTGATCTACATCTCCTCCCGTATAGTGTCTCGTACGGGGCCATTTTAATACTGGAATGGTAGCTATTATTGTAGGAAAATTCTATGAGTGGAAGATGGTCATCCCAATTCCACTTGAAATCCAGAACATATGTTCGTAGCATATCTTCAAGTGTCTGAATGGTACGTTCAACATGTCCGTCAGTTTGTGGATGGAATGCAGTGCTGAGATTCACTTGTGTGCCTAACCCTTTCTGAAAAGACCTCCAAAATTTTGCCACAAATTGCGCTCCGCGGTCTGATGAATACCGGCACACCATGAAGCTTAACAATCTCCTTGATATACAACTTCGCATAATCTTCAGCTGTGTAACTTATCTTAACTGGCAGAAAATGAGCACATTTTGTAAGTCTATCAACTATCACCCATATGGAGTCAAACTTACGATAAGAGCGAGGTAATCCAATAATGAAGTCCATATTAACCACCTCCCATTTCCAGGTCGGAATCTCTATATTCTGAAGCAATCCACTGGGTTTCTGTTGTTCAATTTTTACTTGTTGACAATTAGGACACTAGGCTACAAATTCTGTGAATAGACTTCTTCATGTTATCCCACCAATACTTCTCCTTAACATCATAATACATCTTTATCGAGTCGCGATTGATGGAATATCGGGATTGATGAATCTCAATCATAATCTGCTCTCTCAACCTTGCCTCATCAGGCACACATAACCGGCCCTGGTATCTCAGTGCCCTATCAACTCCGATCTCAAAAGCCATAATTTTACACTGTTGAATGCTCTCTCTCAATCGTACTAAGGTAGGATCTTCATATTGCCGTGCTTTTACATCGTCTACCAAAGATGATTTTGATATATTCTCTACAGTAACCCCTCCATCATCAGAGTCTAACAATCTAATTCTCATATTGGCTAGCTGATGAAGCTCTTTAGTCAACCCCTGTCTACCTGCCTCAATGTGTACTAAGCTTCCCATTGACTTACGACTGAGAGCGTCTGCCATAACATTGGCTTTACGGAGATGGTACAATATCTCGACATCATAATCTTTCAGTAATTCAATACACCTACGCTGCCTCAAATTCAACTCCTTCTAATTGAAGATGTATTGTAAACTCTTGTCATCTGTGTAGATGTCAACATAGACACCGTATAAGTAGTGTCGCCATATCTTCAAAGCATATATTACTGCAGCCAATTCCACATCATGGGTCGGGTAATTCTTTTCATGCTTCTTCAATTGTTTTGATGCATAAGCAATCACCTTCCCATGTTTCATCAATACGCACCCCAAACCTATACTTGAGGCATCACAATATACCACATAACCTTTTGTTCCTTCTAGGAGAGTGAGCACAGGTGCAGATGTCAATCGATTCTTTAACTCCTGAAAACTTCAGACCACTGGAACATAGTAGCTTTCTATGTTAACTTAGTCAATGGTTCTAATATAGAGGAAAGCCCTTCTACAAATCGCCTATAATATCCTGCTAGCCCCAGGAAGCTGCGGACTTCTGATGGTGTTGTAGGTCTCAGCCAATTCTTTACTGCATTGATCTTTTGAGTGTTGACACTAATACCCTCATCAGATATCACATGCCCAAGGAATGCTACTAAGTTCAGCCAGAATTCACATTTGGAGAGCTTAGCATATAACTTACGATCCTGAAGCGTGTGTAATACTATCTTCAAGTTGCCCGCATGTTCCGCCTCCGACCGAGAATACACCAAAATGTTATCAATGAATATGATCACGAACACATCAAGATAGGGCCTGAATATAGTATCCATGAGATCCATAAAAGCTTCTGTGGCATTTGTTAGCCCGAACGACATCACCAAGAACTCAAAGTGCCCATATCCTGTCCGGAAGGCTATCTTTGGAATATCTCTCTCCTTAACCCTCACATGATGTACCCTATAATTCAATCTTGGAGAAATACTTGGCACCCTGGAGTTGGTCAAATAGGTCATCAATCGTTGGAAGTGGGTACTTGTTCTTTATAGTAAACTTATTCAACTGTCGATAATCAATACACATCCTTAACGACCCGTCTTTCTTCCGCACGAACAGGACGTGTGCACCCCAAGGTTAAGTGCTAGGCCTAATAAAGCTATTATCCACCAAGTCCTTCAACTGCGCCTCAACTCTTGCAACTCTACCGGGGCCGTCCTGTATGAAGTAATAGATATGGGTTGAGTGTCAGGCAACACATCAATGCTAAACTCAATCTCCCTTTCAGGAGCAAGGCCTGGGAGTTCATCTGGGAAAAAATATGGAAATTCATTGACCACGGGGATTGATTATAGAGTAGGCGGCTTCACCTCCGCATCCCTAACGCGAACGAGATGATAAATGTAACCTTTTGAGATCATCTTCCTTGCCTTAAGATAGGAAATAAACCTACCTTTCGGCGTATCAATGTTCCCTTTCCATTCTATGACGGGTTCATCGGGAAATTGAAACCTAACCATCTTCATACGACAATTAACATTTACATAGCATGAGGCCAACCAGTCCATTCCCATTATCATGCCGAAATCAACCATTTCTAATACAAAAAAAACTAGTCGAGGTTTGGCGACTACAAATCATCATTGTGTAATCTCTATATACCCTTCTAGCTATCACAGAATCTCCTATAGGAGTAGATACCACAAGTGGTTTACTTATCAATCCATGTTCAACGCCAAACTTATTAGCCACAAAGGGTGTAATATTTGATAATGTAGATCGCGTATTGGGCTTGGTGTAGTATTTATGCAAGATGGTAGGGTGATTGCTTACGTGTCACGGAAGTTGAATGTTCATGAGAAGAATTGCTCTCATTCATGATATAGAGTTGGTTGCCATTGCTCACGCATTGAACATTTGGAGGCACTATTTGTCGACTTTTATTGTGGGGCTATACCGACCATCAGAGTCTCCAACACTTATTCAAGCATAAAGACCTTAATTTGCAGTAGCAGAGGTGGTTAGAGTTGTTGAAATACTATGATATCACCATATTATATCATAGGAAGGCCATTGTAGTGGCCGATGCATTGATTAGGAAGAAAGGGAGTATGGGTAGTTTGGAATATTTACCGATAGCAAAGATGCCACTATCCATGTATGTTCAGGATTTAGCCAACCGATTTGTGAGATTAGATGTTTCGGAGCCCAACCATGTTCTTGCTTGTGTTGTAGCACAATATTCGTTGTTGGAGTGTATCAAGGCTCGGTAGTTTGATGATTCTCACTTGTTAGTATTGAAGGATACAGTGCAATGGGGTGGTGCCAAGGATGTTGTGATCGATGATGATGGTATTATGTCACTTTAATGCTGGATTTGTGTTCCAAATGTTGACGGCTTGAGAGAGTAGATCCTCGAAGAGGCTCACAGTTCACGCTATTCTATTCACCCAGGCGTCACGAAGATGTACTGTGACTTGAAACACACTATTGGTGGTGATAATAAAAAAATACATTGTTGCTCTTAGTGTTTGAATTGACAACATGTGAAGTATGGACATCATAAACCGGGTGGACTGACTCAAAGATTAGAGATACCAGAGTGGAAGTGGGAATGCATCACTCTGGATTGTGTGGTGGGATTTCCACTGACCTCGAATAAGTATGATGTAGTCTTGGTTATTATGAACCAGTTGACTAAGTCTGCGCACTTTATTCAGGTGATGGTCACCTATGCTTCAGAGAGGTCGGCTCAGATTTATATTTAGGAGATTATCTGAATGCATAGTCTGCCAACCACGAAGATGTACCGTGACCTGAAACAACACTATTGGTGGCGAAGAATGAATAAAGACATCGTTTCTTATATATCTCGGTGTTTGAATTGTTAACAGGTGAATTATGAACATCAGAAACCGGGTGGACTGACTCAGAATTGGAGATACCATAGTGGATGTGAGAGCGAATCACTGTGGATTTTGTGATGCGCTTGGAACGGTCCTCGAAGAAGTATGATGCAGTCTAGGTTATTATGGACCAGTTTACTAAGTCTGCTCACATCATTCCGGTGGTGGCCACCTATTCTTCAGACATGTTGGCTCAGATTTACATTTAGGATATTATTGGTCTGCACGGTGTGCCCATTTCTATCATTTATGACTGAGGCACGCAAATCATGTCGCATTTTTGGATGGTCGTGCAAGGTCGATCTGAGTACAATGTTTCATTCTCACACAGATGGACAGTCTGAGCGCACCATTCAAATCTTACAGGACATGTTACGCGTGCTTGTGTTATAGATTTCACAGGTTCATGGGACCAGTTCTTACCTCTTGTAGAGTTCGCCTACAACAACAACTACCAGTCAAGTATTCAGATGGTGTCGTATGAGGCCTTATATGAAAGGAGATGGCGTTTGCTGATTTGTTGGTTTAATCCTGGAAAGGATAGGTTATTGGGCACACATTTGATCCATGATACTACAGATAAGGTTAAGGTTATTCAGGATCGACTTTGTACAACTTAGTGTAGGCTGAAGAGTTATACGAACCAGAAGGTTGGCGATGTAGCTTATAAGGTGGTAGAGAGGGTGTTACTCAGAGTTTCACCTATGAAGGCTGTGATAAGGTTCGGGAAGAACGGCAAGCTAAGCCCTAGGTTTATTGAACCATTAAAGATCTAGAGAGAGTTGGGTAAGTTGCCTACAGACTTGCATTACCTCCTATCCTATCAAGACTGCATCCTCTATTCCATGTTTCCATGCTTTGGAAGTATTATTAGGACAGGTCACATGTTTTGGACTTCAGCACGGTTCAACTTGATGAGAATTTTTCCTACGAGGAAGAGTCGAAGGTTATTCAAGCCCGACAGGTTTGACAGTTGGGTTTTAGGGGTTTTACTACTGTGAAAGTGCAACGGAGAGGTCAGTCGAGGCAGCTACGTGGGAGTCTGAGTCTGATATGTGGAGTAGATACCCATATCTTTTCACTTGTCCGGGTACTTTTCTATGTCCCTTCAAGGATGAATGTTTCTTTTAGAGGTTGAGAATGTGACTACCTGATAGGTCGTTTTGAGTACTAGTCCTTATTTCCATGTTTTGAGACCTCTATTAGCTTTATTTGATGTTTCATGATTTGCGTACGCAGTTTGAGTCTTTTTTCGGAAATCTTTTACCTAAAAATTTGAAAAAAATATGCTTTTTGCTTTAAAAATAACTTGAATTGACTACGGTCAATATTTTTTGTAAACCACCCCGCATCCGTATTTTGAAGATCTCAGAGGCTCCGTATTGGAATTTGAACTTGGGAGTATGCCCAAAATTGAATTCGGAGAGCCCTAGGTTGATTTAACTTGTTTTGCCGAAAGCTAGTAATTTGAAGGTTTTAAAATTCCGAGGTTCGACCGTAGGTTGAATTTATGGCTATAAAGTTCGGATTTTGATTTTGGGACTTGGTATCGGTCCGTTTTTCTATATGAAATTTTTCTATAAAATTTGTGCAAATCAGAGTTGGTTTGATAGGATTCGGGCGCTTGAATGTGATTTTTTAGGTTCTTGAGTTTTCTTTGAAATTTCATGCATTTTGATATCCGATTCCTAGTTCTAGATTCTATTTTGGCATTTTAATCGTGTGAGCGAGTTCATATGATGTTATTACACTTGCGTGTGTGTTTTGGATAGGATACGGACCATTTTGGACTTAAGAGATTACACTTTTCAGTAATTTCTGGTGTCTGATATGATGTGTTTTGAGATTGCAAAGCTACTCTCGCGATTGCGAAGGGAAAATTGGGGCTGGGGTAGATTGGTTCTTCGTGAACGCGGAGACTAGGAACGCGAAGTAATGGGGGGGAGATACCCTTCGCGAACTCGACGGTCTCCTCACGAATGCGTAAGCTTGTGCAACCTAGGTATGTCTTCCCGAACGCGTGAATGAGTTCGCGATCGTGAAGGCCAGTTGGCTAGTGTTCTTCGCGAACGCGTCAGATGCTTCGCGATCACGAGGAGCGCCTGACTCCCATGTACTAAAACATCTTAAAGTCTGTATTTTCACAAATTTTCACCATTTTAAAGTTAGATCTCGGCCTAGAGGCAATTTTGAAGAGATTTTTCATCCCAACTTCTTTAGTTAGTAAATTTTAACTTGTGTTTATACATTTCTATAAACACCCATTGATTTTAACCTTTAATCTAGGACTTTTCAAGGTAGAAATTAGGGATTTGGTTAGAAATTAGGCATTTTGTAAAATTGAGATTTAGAACTCAAATTGAGGTCAGATTTCGAAATAAATCACATAACCGAGCTCGCAGGTGAATGGATAATTGAATTTTTGTCTGAATCTCTATTTTTGACCAATCATGCCCGGGGTAGACTTTTTCAAAATTCATTAAAGATTGAATCTTTTTTACTCGTGAGTAGTTTCTAAAGCGTATTTTGAATTATTTGAATTATATTTGGCTATATTTGATTGGTTTATAGGCTACTTCTAAAGGAAAGGCCGCGGTTGAGCATTAATTTGGTTGCGGAGTGAGTTAAGTATCACGGTTAACCTTTACTTGAGGGAACTAGGACTAGTTAGCCTATTGAATTATGTGTGGAGACAGTGTATATGTAAGGTGACGAGTAAAAATGCATCGTCGTTGGGTTAAATCATGCGGGTGAAAATTGTTTTATTGTATTTATTTATTCATTGACTATGCTTTCCATGTCGTAGATAAATTATTACTTCTTTAATTATACGCCTTCATATGTATTGTTTATTTTGAAGTTGTTGAGAGTTTGAAATTTGAGTTGTATTATCATTACATTTTGATTGAAGTGAAATTGCTTCCCACCTTGTTTTGCTATTTTGGGTTAATGTCTTTGCTCGATGAGGAAGAGAGAAAAGCACGAAGGGTATTGTCGTGCCTTATTTGCATACAATATCATTTATACAAGAAAATGGGAGGATTAAAGAACGAAGGGTGATGTTGTGTTGTTCACTCCCAATTTTGACCCTCCCTTTTAAGATTAATTTATTTATACTTAATAATTTACAACAAATGTTTTGAAACAATTTTTCTATCAATAGTCCCCATTTTCACAAATTAACTAAGTATTATGATTTTCGAAATTAAAAATTTTAGTATTGGTATTATGTAATTACAAATTTATTTATTATTTCAAGATCATTAAAATAATTTTTATAACATGGGATTTATAGTCAATTCAATTAATTATTCCTTAATTCCTAATTAATTAGATTACTATGTTAATAATTAAAAATTAGTGCTATAATTACAATAATTAGTAGTATATTTGATATTTACAATTTTACTATATTTTATTGGAAATAATTAAGTTTATTTTATTTAATTTCAAAAGGGGTTAAAAGGCTAAATGGCGATAATTGCAATTCATAATCAAAATACAAATAGCTACTATTTAAATTGATTTGGCCCAAATCACCGAGCCCAGACCGACATTACCCTGCCCAATAACCCCCCTCCCCTCCACTTTGGTAATCCACGCCACTCCGATTGGACCGTCGAATGATTGCCATGTAACCAGTCTCCCACCCTCACAAAACAAACACAACTAATCCAAGGTGTCTGTTTCTTAGATCAACGACCCACAATTTTACTCTAATGAAAATCAACGCAAGTGTTAAGCAAAGGAAGTTATCAATTGGGAGAAGATAGGCTTGATAGAATAGATGCAAGATAAATGTTTGAGATTTAACTCTAGATAATTTACTTCTAATGTTCAAGTGAGTCTCTCGAATTCACTTGATTATCCATTCAATTTTTTACCAGAAACTCCTCTCTCGATTAAGTCTCGACCTCACAAGATGAACAAATTGTAAGCACGTGTAGATATGCAAGATTTCGTTGTGGATTGGTCTTTAGGAGAACCTCTCTCGATTATCCTCCTAAAAAAGTTTAATCAACAATTCAACTAGTCTCTTCTGATTACTAAGAAGAATTAATGACTTCAACCAAAAAAGTATAATGCAAATATCACAAGTTATGCCTCTCTCGATTACATGAACAAGTGAATAAAGATGAAACAGTTAAAACATCCAAAACGATTCAATACATAAAACTATAGTTAATTATCCACAAAGAAGTGTTAAGACGCCAATCATCAAACCCTAAAGAGAACTACACCATAGATATGGAGTAATTCATCACAAATATTAAGAAAGCGTAAAAAGATTCGAACTCTTGTCTTGTGTAAGGATTGAATCATGAATTCCTGGTGCTTTGGCTTTTCCACCTTCTCTCTAGCCTCCTTAGGTCTTAGATGTGTCAAAAGACCAGAAAATACTATTTTTCCTTGTATTTATACCAAGTAGGATCGGGCCTAGATGAAATTCCCTTTTCCTAGCCTAAATAGGAAAACTTGGAAACTTATTGCTTTTCATGCATCGCACTGTGCGTAGCAGGGCACGTAGCATTAGTGCTTTTCCCTAACAGACACCAAAAACCCAGGCTCTGAAGTTTTTTATTTTCTAACAGATTTTTACACTGATGTGTTTCCCTATGCGCCGCAGTAGTAGGGAATTTAGGAAAATTAAAATCATGAAACTTGTATCCCTTTTAAATAGCTTTCCAAATATACATTTTGGAGCCCAAACGTATTTCTGAGCGAACCGTTATGTGCATTTTACTGGACATTGCGCAATATGCCGGCTCGATTCTTCATTTTGTTCAGAAAGTGTGCTATCATTTGTTTATCCCCGAACACGAACCCAACTTAATCCTTGGGCTTTTACTTAGTCTTCAAATTGCCAGAATAGCTTGAATGCATTCCATAACATCCACATAGATCGGAATCACTCCTACAAGGCATAAAACACACAATTAGTGCAAAACACTAGCGATTAAAGCTCCAACTCAATTAAAGTGCAGTAAATTAGAGTGCGATAAGTGACTAAAACATGAGATTATAGCTACCATCAACACCCCACTTTTAAACCATTGCTCGCCCTCGAATCAAAATAACTTTTTATAGACACGACCATTTTAATCAACTCTCCTAATTCATTACACCGAGAATATTTAAAATAGACTAATCACAATAGTGTAACATCTTCACCTCAAGATTTGACTCACAAGTAGCTGATGAGTGGGGGATTTTGACTGCTCATTAGCACTTTTTTAACTTTCGTTTTAGTCCAAAAGCGTTTAATTGTGTTCCCGAAACCAGATAAAATATGCTTAATTATAGGAATGGTGGAAAATGAGCCTCAAAGATGAAATCCGACTCAAGAAGGAGTAATTTGAACCAAGGACAAAAACTGTCACGACCCGAATTTCCCACCGTCGGGACCGTAATGGCGCCTAACGTTGAACACGCTAGGCAAGCCAACATGAACATTTAATTTTCCTTATTCCTTTATTATTACCTAATAATATGTGAAATACGACGCTAACATAGATAGAAGTACAAAATGAAGCAAGGTATATAAACCCAATGTAATGCCTTTACGAAATTTAACAAAAAAACTAGTCCCAGAATTTTGGAGACACAAACTCACGGACTATCTACGAATAATACATACAACGGTCTGAATGAAATAAGTACATCTGTTGCTGAAATAACTAGAACATAATACAAAAGAAGTAGGAAGGGACGCCAAGGCCTGCTGACGCCTGCAGGACTACCTCGGAGTCTCCACTGGACTAAAGGCAGCAACCTCGATCTATGGTCCGTAGGGTCCTACATCGGAATCTACACAAAAGTGCAGAGTGTACCATCAGTACAACCGACCTCATGTACTGAGTAAGTGCCGATCCTAACCTTGGCGAAGTAGTGACGAGGATAGAACACGACAACCAAAGTCAACCTGTGCAGTTTAATAGTATACGGAGAAAATATTACAACGAGAAATAAACATTTAAGCATAAGGGAAAAGGGGGACATGTTGAGGGGTGGAAATATAAAATAATGGAAATAACGAGGTATGGCACAATTTAGATATCAATTTAAGCTACGGAATAGTAATACGAAAACAAGTGCACGGCATCATCCTTCGTGCTTTTACTCTCGTCCTCACCATCAGAATTAATATATTCGGCACGGCATCACCCTTCGTGATTTTACCTCACAATATCATGGAACGACATTATCCTTCGTGCATTATCTCTCATATCATGGCACGGAACCACCCTTCGTGCTTTTACAATCACAATATCGGCACGGCATCACTCTTCGTGCATTAACATTCACTCAAAATCCCACGCACGGTATCACCCTTCGTTCTTTTACACTCTTCCTCACCCAAACACATCAAATGATAGCAATCCAACAAGAAACAATAACGGATTAAACAGAAATAAACAATAACATCCCGGCAAGGGAGTCAACAATGGGATTATCCCTGCTGACGCCTACTTAGTACATAACTTCACATAAAAATCATCAACTGAAAACTAATACTCAACACTACTTAATATCAAGGAATTTCCAGCAACATGGATAACTATAAGGTGAAACTCAAATATTACTTACAAAAATCACAATATTCGACTCACGGGCATTCTTGACACCAACACATAGGTACTCGTCACCTCACATATACGTTGAACATGATACTTACACATAGCAATTAGGACACAACACATGTTCCCTCAAGCTAAGGTTAAGCCAAACACTTACCTCAAATTCCACGACCAAACTCAAGCCTCGATTACTGCTTTCCCTTTTGAATTTGACTCCAATTCACTTGTATCTAGATATATTCAAGTCAATAACATCAATAAATGCCCAACAATTCCATCCCAACACTTAATTATAGGTTTTACATCATTCTTCCCAAAAAGTCAAAAATCGACCCCGGGCCCGCTTGGTCAAAACACGAGGTTCGGACCAAAACCTTATCACCCATGAGCCCGAATATGTAATTAGTCTCAAAATTCGACCTCAAAACGAGGTCTAAATTCCAATTATTCAAAAGTCCCTAACTCTACCCAAATCCCCAATTTTCTACCATTAAAACCTTAGAATTCATGATAAAAGTCGATGAAAATCATTAGGAAATTGAAGGAAACTAGTTAGGGGTCACTTACCTATAATTTGGGGAGAAACTCTCTTGAGAAAATCGCCCTTGGTCTCCTATTTTTGTGAAGAAGTGAAAATGAAATCGGATGAAACTCTAACTAAAACACACTGCCTGACCCTCGCACCTACGGTGCCTGGGTCGCACATGCACTTGCGCAGGTGCAGAAAATCCATCGCACCTGCGGAAATGGGCAAGGCCACTAGAGGCCGCACCTGCGGAGGTGCATCCGCATCTGCGGAACCACTTCTGGGAGTTTTTTGCCGCACCTGCGGAAAGAGGCTGACTGGGGCTGGACCGCACCTGCGCTGAGGGTCTGCACCTGTGGTCTCGCACCTGTGGCCCTAGGCTTGCCGGTGCGGGCACACCAGAACTAGTGCACCAGCAGTGATTCTCAAACTCTAAATACCCTGGAACCTACCCGATACTTACCCGAGCCCTTGGGGCTCTAAACCAAACATGCACACAACCTCAAAAAAACATCCTACGAACTTACTCGTGCGATCAAATTGCCAAAATAACATCTTAAACAATGAGTTTAGCCCTAAAATTTCAAAACTTTCAAATTTTCAAATTTCACAACTACGGATCCGAATCAAGTCAAATGACCTCCGTTTCTTACCAAACTTTACAGACACAGCTAAAATATCATATTGAACCTGTACCGGGCTCCGGAACCAAAATACGGGCCTGATACCATATATTACAAATATAACCAAATTTCCAAAAACTCTTATATTTTTTCAGTAAAATAATTTCTTTCGAAAATTCATTTCCCGGGCTTGGGACCTCGGAATTCAATTCCGGGCATACGCCCAAGTCCTATATTTTCCTACGGACCCTCCGGGACCGTCGAATCACTGGTCCGGGTCAGGGTTCGTTTACCCAAAATGTTGACCGAAGTCAACTTAAATTTAATATTAAAGGTCAATTTAGCATTTTTCTCAGTTTGTCACATAGAAGCTTCCCAAATATACGCCTGGGGTGTGCACACAAAATGAGATGAGATAAAAGGAGCTTTCTAAGGCCTCGGAACGTGGGATGAACTTGTGGAGAAATTCATTTCAAAGTACTTCTCTCCCGGGCACATGGCTATTCTTCGGGATGAAATTCTAGCATTCAAGCATAATCCAAATGAACGGGTACACGAGATATGGGAAAGATATAGAACAATGGTGAAAGAGTGCCCCAACAATGATATGACGGAGAACATGATTCAACAAAATTTCTATCGAGGGATTAATACCACCAACCAATGTGTAGTGAATCAACTTGTCGGTGGGAAATTCATGACTACGCCTTATGCGGAGGCGTGTGATATTTTGGATGAGATGGCAGATAATTCATCAGCGTGGCAATCTAGAGCCAATGTTCCACAATGTGATCCAAATGTGATTCTTCTTCATAAAGAGTTACATAACCATGGGCAAGCCATAGCCGAGTTGAAAACCACCATGAACCAATTGGCAAAGGCTCAACTTCAACAAGTGCAAATTCCAAGGCAAGTCAATGCTATGGAGGGAGTCAATATGATGGTAAACAAGAGAAGAACAAGAAGTCCACAAGTGCAACAAAGAGTGGACAATTTTGTGCATGATGATAGTGGGTAAGATCAAGGAGAATATTACAATGATCAAGATAAAGAGGTCCAACATGTGAAAAACTTTCAAGGGCAAAGAAACAACTACGAACGCCATAGTCAACAACAATGGAGACCCTCAAACAATCAAGGCAATTAGAATTCTAGCAACCCAGGTAATTGGAATGGTGGGAACAATCAAGGCAATTGAAATGGAAGAAATGACCAAGGGAATTGGCAAAATAATAACAATCAAGTAAATTGGGGAGGCAACAACCAAGGAGGGTGGAACAACAATCAAAGAAATTGAGGGTCGGGTTTTCAAAGGCCCCCAATGTATCAACAACCGAGAAACCCACCTTATTATCCTTCTCGTAGTCCTAGTTCCTCCAACAATGAAATGGGACGTATTGAAAACATGTTCAAGCAAATTATGGAGAATAATGCCGATTCTGATGCCAAACTTGCTTCACACAATACATCAATCCGTAACTTAGAAGTGCAAATGGTTCAAATCTCTCAAGCTTTGAATTTGCATCCTAAGAGGGCACTACTAAGTGATATGGTGGTGAACCCGAAGGGTGGGAACACTACGGAGCATGACATGGTCGTGACTATAAGAAGTTGAAAAGGTGGGAATGCACCTCCCTCAAGTCAAAGGCAACTTGTGGATGATGAGCAAGTGGTCGAAGGAGAGGAGATCCTGAACAATGTTGTGCAAACAAATGATGAAGTGCGAATTGATATTGATGACAAGGTGGAAGAGACTCAAGAGGATGTGAACCCATCTAGAGATCATGTGATTAATATACCGGAACTGGTAGTTCAAAGAGCTAAGGCACCATTGCCTAAGGCAGCTCCTCCCCATCCTCAAAGGCTTGCCAAGAAAAATGGCGAGAATCAATTCAAGAAGTTCATTGATATGATGAAGAGTCAATGTGCCTTTGGTTGAAGCTTTGGATCAAATGCCTAGATATGTTAAGTTTATGAAAGACTTGGTTACAAAGAAGAGATCAATGAATTTTGAAACTATCAAAGTCACTCATCAAGTGAGTGCAACTGTGCATTTCATGGCTCCAAAGTTGGAAGATCCTGGTGCTTTTACTATTCCTTGTACCATTGGATGTGCCGAACTTGCAAAGGATCTTTATGATCTTTGGGAGAGTATCAACTTGATTCCCTATTCGGTTTTCAAGACATTGGAAATTAGGAAACCAAGACCCACATCTATGAGATTACAAATAGTTGATCGTACAATGAAGAAACCGTTGGGGGTGATTGAGGATGTATTGGTTTGAGTTGAAAAGTTCATTCTCCTGGCGGATTTTGTGATTCTTGATTGTGAAGAGGACTATGAGGTGCCGGTTATTCTTGGTCGACCTTTCCTTGCTACGGGGAAGGATTTTGTTGATGTGGAAGCCGGTGAACTTACTTTTTGGGTGGGTGATGAAAAGGTGGTGTTCCACTTGTGCAAATCTATGAGGCAACCGAATAGAAATGGAGTGTGTTAGTTCGTGGACTTGGTGACCGATGTGATTATTGATGATACTAGTGCCACGATGAATGTTGATGATACATTGGAGGTCGTCTTGCTTAACCTTGATGATGACGAGATAGATGGCTTTGTGTAATGTGTGAACTCATTGCAAGGAATGGGGTCGTACACTTATGAACCCCGCAAATTTTCCTTGGATCTTGAAAATAGGACAACTCCTCCAAAAAAATCCCTCAGTCGAGGAGCCTCCCATTTTGGAGGTGAAGCTATTGCCTCCGCATCTCAAGTATGCATTCCTTGGCCCTTTTTCTACTTTACCGGTTATTATTTCCTCTTTCTTAACTAACGTGCAGGTAGAATCTACATTGGCGGTGCTATAAAAGAGGAAGAAGGCTATTGGATGGACATTGGCAGATATTGAGGGAATAAGCCTCGCATTTTGCATGCGCAAGAATAATTTGGAAGAGGATGTCAAACCCTTCATTGAACATCAAAGGAGACTAAATGAAGCAATGCAAGAGGTGGTCAAAAATAAGATCATAAATTGGTTGAATGCCAGGGTTATCTATCCTTATTTCTGACAGTTCGTGGACTTCTGCGGTGCAATTGTTCCGAAGAAAAAGGGCATAACTTTGGTCACCAATGATAAAAATGAGTTGATTCCAACAAGAACGGTGACCGGATGGAGGGTGTGCATGGACTATCAGAAGCTAAACAAAGTCACTAGGAAAGACCATTTCCCACTTCCTTTTCTTGACCAAATGCTTGATCGAATGGCCGGCCGGAAATTCTTTTTCTTTCTAGATGGATATTCGAGCTACAATCAACTCCTTATTGCCCCAGAAGATCAGGAGAAAATAACTTGCACTTGTCCCTATGTCACTTTCGCTTTCAAGCGGATGCCATTCGGCTATGCGATGCACCGACAACTTTCCAACGGTGTTGATGGCGATCTTTACGGATATGGTAGAGTACTACCTTGAAGTCTTCATGTATGAATTTTTGGTAGTCAGGGATTCCTTTGATGATTTCTTGGAAAATTTGGATAAGGTATTGGCAATGTATGAATAAACGAACTTGGTGTTGAACTAGGAGAAATGACATTTCATGGTCTAGGAGGGTATCTTCCTTGGACACAAGATTTCAAAGAAGGGTATTGAGGTCGACAAGACGAGAATAGAGGTGATTTCTAAACTTCCACCTCCAATATTCGTGAAGGGCGTGAAAAGCCTCTACCAGCAGTTCATCAAAGATTTTTCCAAAGTGGCGAGCCTTTGTGCAAGATTTTGGAGAAAGATGCTAAATACCACGTCAATGATGATTGCATAAGATAATTTGAATTTCTCTAGTTCAAGTTGACACCTAATCCCATTATCACAGCCCCGAATTGGAGCATGCCTTTTGCGCTCATGTGTGATGCTAGTGATGTGGCGGTTGAAGCAATTTTGGGGCAACGTATCAACAAGATCTTTCATCCGGCCTACTATTCTAGTAAGACCATGAATGATTCCCAAGTCAATTACGTTGTGACCGAAAAAGAGCTCCTTGCTATTGTTTTTCTATGGAGAAGTTTCGCCCGTACTTGATGGGTACAAAGGTGATTGTCCATACGGATCATGCGGCACTTTGGTACCTTATGAGAAAGAAAGATTCAAAAGCTCAATTGATGATATAGGTGCTTTTACTAAAATAATTCGATATATACATCGAAGACCAAAAAGGAAGTGAAAACCAAGTTGCGGGCCACTTGTCTCGTTTAGAGGAGAAGGGGAGGCCGCATGATGGCCTTGAAATCAATGACTCCTTCCCCGATGAGCAACTCCTAACCATTTCAATGACCGAGGTGCCATGATTCACGGATCTAGAAAATTATCTTGTGAGTGGTATTATCCGGATGTGTTCTCTTCAAACCAAATGAAGAAACTCAAACGGGATTGTCAAGACTATTATTGGGATGAACCGTATCTCTTCCTGATTTTTACTGATGGAGTGATTAGAAGATGTGTGCCAGAGGAAGTAAAAGTTGAGTTTCTTGGGGCTTGTCATTCTTCACCATATGGTGGTCACCATGGTGGAGCAAGAGCGGCGGCCAAAGTGTTAAGTTGCGGGTTCTATTGGCCCACTCTCTACAAGGATGCAAGTAATCTAGTCAAGCGTTGTGATGAATGTCAAAGGGACGATGGAATCTCAAAGAAAAATGAAATTCCCCTTACCACCATCTTGGAGATTGATATTTTTGATATGTGGGGTTCTGACTTCATGGGACCTTTTGTGAGCTCTTGCGGAAACACCTACATCTTGGTAGTAGTTGATTATGTTCGAAATGGGTTGAGGCCGTTGCTCTACTCAACAATGAACCAAGAAGTGTGGTGCCGTCATTTTTGAAAAAGAACATCTTCACAAGGTTTGGTACTCCGCGGACTATCATAAGCGATGGGGGGTCAAATTTTTGCAACACGACTTTCGACACATTTCTTAGAAAGTATGGTGTCACTCATAAAGTTACGAATACCTATCACCCTCAAGCAAGCAGACAAGTAAAAGTCTCCAATCAGGAGATCAAGAGTATTTTATCCAAAATAGTGAATTATAATCTGATGGATTGGTCAAAGAAGCTTAATGATGCACTAGGGCTTATAGGGGTACTTTCAAAATGCCTATCGGATGTCTCCATACTGGTTGGTGTTTGGAAAAGTTTTTCATCTTTCGGTGGAACTTGAGCACAAGGCCATGTGGGCTTTCAAGAAGTTAAATCTTGATTAGGATGCAACTGCCACCTTGTGGGTTGCACATTTTAATGAACTAGATGAATTATGGCACCATGCATATGTAAGTTTGTCCTTGTATAAATAAGGAATGAAGTACCTTCATGACAAATACATCTGAAATAGGGAATTCTAGGTGGGCGATCTTGTTTTGTTGTTCACCTCACGATTGAGGATGTTTCTCAGAAAGCTGAAATCCAAATGGAGTGGTCCCTTTGAAATTGTGGGTGTGAAACATTTTGGTGCATTGGACTTGAAAAAAAAATGATGAGGTATTTCAAGTCAATGGCCACCGGGTGAAGCATTACTTGGGACAAGCTGATGATGGCCACATGGTGGCAGTAATTCATTTGAAGTGATGGTAATTTGCATTGTGCCGTGATGTTAAATCAGGCACTTCTTGGGAGGCAACCCCTGTTTCTTTTTATCTTTCTTTTCTTCCTTTTTTAGTTAGGTATTATTTTGTGATAACTGGATTTGAAGTGTGTTACAGGAATGTCTGTTCTTTACAGGAACTGGGCTCAAAAAAATTGGCTAAGTATGGAAAAATTCCGGGTTACACATGCTTTGTGCGGACCACACAATTTTGAATGCTACAACAGAAGACAATTGTGGTCGCACAAGTTGAGATGGCAAAATTGCAAACTCTCTGAAGTTTGTCTATCATAGAAATGGCCAAAGTGCGGCCGCACAAGGAAATTTGTGGTCCGCACCAAAATCTGCGGTTGCACACCAAAATCTGTAGACCGCATATCAATTGAGGGAAACTGAGCACCAGGTAACAGAGTGCGGACCGCAGAAGGAATTTTGCAGCCGCACTCGACTTTGGAGCCCTTAGACACTTTAGGTAGTATAAATAGTAGCCCTAAGGCTACTGTTCAGACTTTTCATTCTCTGAGCACTCAACAAAAAGGCTAAAATTTTGCACACTACTGAATCAATCACCTGCCATTTAATTGAGCATCTTAGATCGGTCCTTAACATCACTTCATCACTGGTATGTTCAAATATAAATTATTTTCTTAGTTATTTTAGAATTTATTATTTAGGACTATTTGTCAATTTCATATCTATGTGGGGTGTAGTTTATGTTAGGTAAACTCTTAGTTGCTATTTGGGGAATGGGTATTTAGTTTATCATGTTTAATTGCTTCTACCATGTACGATTTGTGCAAAAAAATGGAATCCCTAAAGGACTGTACCCGTTCTAATTTAAAATGTGTGGCCACACAAGGAATTGTGCGGTCCGTAGAATAGCAAGCTTAGGGCATTTGGTTACGCAAAAGTGCGGACCACACTTGAAATTGTACAGTCCGAAAAATTCAATCGCGGTCGCAGAAAAGTGTGAGTGGACGGAGATCGAGGAATTCTCTGTAATCAAAGAGTTGCCAGTTTTAAGGACTTCAACTGGCACTTCCCCACCCTGCAATATGTTTTGTTCTACAATTTTATGCTTGCCTGCACTTGAACTAGAACTAAATTTTGCTGATGTTTGTGCAGAATATGGTTAGATCACGTGGTTGTGGTGACACATATAAAAAGAGAGGCGAGACTTCCAGAGGCAGAGCCAAAAGAACTTTACCCCTTGGCCCCTAAGGAGTAATAGGAATGAATCCCACAGTAGGCCGAGGTAGACAGCCAGAACCCTCTGAATCAAGTTCATATTCCCCATCTAGGGAACCCTCGGATGGCAATTTGGTGCAAGAACAACCTGTTGTACAATCACAGCCACAACTGCCTTAGGACAGATACCAAATGAGAAATGAGCCTAGCTCTTCTGAGAGTACTTCTGAGGGGTTGGAAGGAAACAGTCGGGTTTCGAAGCCTTCATCTACACATTCCCCCGAAGTACCAGCTACTATAATAGATATGGATGATATCCCGGATGATGGCCGAGGGTGTGATACCAGAGTTTCCAGCCTTGAAAGGTCGAAGAAGAAAGAAGTTTGGGAAAGTAGGTTCGTCAGCTTAACTGCATTCAATAGATTCTGAGAGTGGTGGCCGCTGAGATCGCTCACATTTGAGTGTCAGTTCTTGTTGAAAGACCTTGAGAAATACAACCCAGCAGTGACGAGGCAATTCATAGAGAGAAAAGTTTGGACATGGTTCACTCAAGATGTGGTTGATGCCAAAGAGTACTTGTTCTGGGAATTTTACGCCAATGTGGCACATATACAGAAGGGGACCAAAGTGACAAAAATGAAGAATTTCAAAGTGAGGTTTGACCAGAGCACTTTGAACAAATACTTGGGATTGGAGGATGTGGAGTCAGTGAAATACTTGGAAAAGCTGTCTATGGGCGATGCAGCTCGCCCATGGCTAGCTAAGCTTCTGGCAGCTCCGGGACCACCATCACCAGGGATCATAGAGAGGTTCCTATTCAGCGGAACACCTGGAATTTTGAGGAAAAGAGATGGCAGACATTTGTGTACAGCAGAATAAACCCATGCCAGAATAAAACAAATCTATCAATCCCATGGGCAGTGCTAGTCGACTCTATCATGGTCGGGTACCCAATCAATGTGGGTGTCGTGATGTCGGCCAACATGTCTTTGGTTGGAAGGCAAAGTGACAGCTCCTACCCCTATCCAAACACTATCACAGAGTACCTTACGGAGGCGGTGGTGGAGCCAAAGAGTTTTGACACAAAGGTTCAGGCAAAGAAACCGTTAACTTGGTACTCTCTGAAGGACCCGAGGAACCCGAAGAATAAGGTCAGCCAACTACTACTGTCGGCCAGTCTGATGAGCCTTCGATGGTAGTGGTAGAGTCAGTACACATGCCTCCCACTACAGTAGTGCCTTTTACCTATGCAGTTACCATGCCTCCACATCCTTCTTCAGGGCCTTTAGCATTTGTTTCCTCCACTATCTGCACTACGAGTCTCCCAGACACTAGTGAGTCTCAACAACTAGATGCAGACATCCACAACAAAGCTGGCTGGCATATCCAGTGTTGTTGCAGCACAGACATCCACCTTGGCACCCCAGGTTCCTCCAACGGTGGTGGATACATTAAAGAAGATCTTGGAGAAACAGCAGATCATCATGGAAACTTTGGTGGCATGGAGCAGTAATTGAGGATCTTAGGAAGCAGGTAAAGAAGATGAAGAAATCTCAGGCATCCAGAAAGCAGTAAACAGACTGAGGAGAGAGGTGACCAAGATAGCAACCGCTAGGGACCTTCCATTTGATATGCTGATGGGCACAGATCCAACAACACCAGTAGATCCAGCAGCACCAGTGGCACCAGTTGGCCAGTCTGAGGAACTAGACCTGGCTGCCGACATTACTGAGGCGGTGCGGCATATGTTCACCAACCTACTTACTCCTAGAGTCGAGGATGATGAGATCCAGTTAGAGGAGGCTGAGGGCGGTCATGTTGCTATGGACACAGAGATGTCCAAGGCCACAAAGGGATTCATATTTACTCTTACCTTTCCCTATTCTTATTTTGTTAAGCACTAGGGACAATGCCTATGCTTATTCGAAGGGGTAGAGTTTATTTGATATTTGGATGATTTGACATTTGGTTTGTAATAACTGATAACATTTTTATTTTTCTTTTTATTTATGTATATATTCTTCCCTCTCTCTCTCTATTGATGTATATATTTTCTTTTTTCCCCTCTCATTATATACATTCATTTATGTTTTTAGTAGCTTGCTTTTTAGCTTCTTTGTTTTGTTTTCTTATTAGTGTATGTTTAGTCAAATAGCTTCTTGTTTAATTTAATAGCTTCTTTTTATGTTTTTAGTAATCAATAAGCCTTTGAGTTTCTTAATGCCATGATTCTTTCCAAATGTAGTTTTTGTGTGAACCGGGTGATTCTTCTCAACGAGGGATGGCGTGAAAACCTTCTTAAGGGATTGAGTCCCTTTTTGGTGTTTAGGTAAGAATAGTAGTAGTAATGACTAAAAGAGTCCAACATGGTTCACTTGGTACCAACACACTTAACTACGTGTTTATGGTTAAAAATAAGTTTTTCTGGAAATAAGTAGCTCTAATTAGTGACCTTGTGACTCTTGCGTTGACTTAGGCAATCATAGAGTGGTTTAGTCGAGCTATAGTAATTTTCAATCTTAAATATGGTCGACTTCCACTCTGTCCTTTTTAACAATCTAGCTGTGTGAGAGGTTGTATGTTTTTATTGCAAGTCCAAGTACTACTGCAAATGGTGTAGAACTTGCCCTGAATGTGTTTCTAGGCGAAGTTTTAAGTTATACTTGGCTTGAGAAGTGATTGTAGGCTCTCCTTGAAACGCTTGAAATTTTCCATGGCCCACCAATGTTGTTATCCCTAGTCAACCCAATTGAGCCTAAAACCTTTCTCATTTTATCACCATGTTACAAGCCTTTACCCATTCTTCCGTGACCCTCTCATGGAACCGGGGCTTTCCTGAACACTCTTATGAAACACTTGGCTAAAAACGTAAGCTTAGGGGAGAGACAAGGAGTTTGAAAAAGGTATCAAGGCACAAAAAGAGAAAATAAATGAATAAAAGGAAAGGCAAGAAAAATAAAGAAGAACAAAAAGAGAAATGCAAAAAGAAAGTGAACAAGTTGAAAAGTTGAAGGGATTTCAAAGAATGGTAATGATGCAAAGCATGGAGAAAAAAGAAGAAGGAGAAAATGAATATCAAGTCCAAGAAAGAGTGATGCTAAGTCTCAATCCCCATATGGAAAAGAAAATTCCTCAAAAAGTGGCAAAGCATGAGCCGATAATAGAAAATGGAGTGCTTAAGGAAAGATGAACTCGTCCCATCATAATATATCCAACCTTAATCCAAAAGCCTTCATTGCATTCCCAAAAAGCCGTACGTGATTTCAAGCCGAGTGAGCTTACATTAGTGGTGATTTACATGAGGGGAAATCTTATCGTACTTAAATCTGTACTTGCGACATTCTTTTGAGAGAGATGACCGAACCTTTACAAATCTTTGAATTGAGTGCTACATTCTTAAGAGAGGTGAAAACGGAGAGTAGAGGAGGAGGAGTTTGGGATCCACAATGACCTGCATGAAAGAGCAAGTTTCCTTGATGAATTAAGTCAACCTATTGCCTTGTTAATAATTCATAAGTATGTGGGTAATTGTTGGTCCCAATTGATGCGTGATTGATGCATTTTTGATAAGCTGGAATAGCTCTTAACATGGGGAGGAGGGAATTACCTTATTTTCTTGAGGACAAGCAAAAGCTTAAGTTTGGGGGAATTGATGAGTGGGAATTTTGTCTACTTATTAGCACTATTTTTCTTTCGTTTTAGTCCAAAAGAGTTTAATTTTGTTCCCGAAAACTTATAAAATATGCTTAATTACAGGAATGGTGGAAAATGATCCTCAAAGATTAAATCCGACTCAAGAAGGAGTAATTTGAACCAAGGATAAAAACAGGCACATAAGCTCTAAAGTGCGGACCGTATATTATCATCTGCAGCCGGAGATTGTGAAGAAAATCCTGTAGAGACCTGTGAGAAGTGCGGTCCGCACATGAAATGTGCGACGGCAGAAGATCACCTATACAGCCGCAGTTGCATTTGTGTGATCAGCAAAAGAGCCATGTGCGGCCGCAGTCTGAAATATGCAGACCGCAGAAATAGAGAGATGTGGCCACGGTTCAGAATTGTGCTGCCGCAAAAGACCAATCCTGCCAAGCTAAAGAGAAGTGCGGATCGCACATTGAATTGTAAGGACCGCACATGGTATTGTGCGGCCGTAAACCTCCAAAAAGAGCAATTTTGTTAGAAAATTTCAGCATTGTATAGATAGAATAGTTTCACTTTTTTAGGTTAACTTTTGTACCTTTTGACAGCAGCCATTTACATTGCTTCTTTTAGTTATTTTATCTATTTAGAGCTTTTGGAATATTAGTTTTATACTTTCAATCATTAATATGAGTTTAGTTATCACTTCTTCTTCTTTATCTTCTAATTTAAGCATGAGTAGCAAGAATTTCACTAGGGTTGTGACCCAACCCTAGTGTGTAAGCTTAACGGGTGTTTGATTTATTGCTTGTTTATGGTTGGGTGTTGATTATCTATCCATGTTCTTTCTTTTAGTTTAAGATTTAATGGTTGCAAACATTATTTTGGTCTCTACTTGAGAAAGAGAGACTTAGTCTAGAAAAACTTGGCTAGCAAGGAATTGGGTCAATAGAGAGATTGATAAACCCAATTAAAGGATTGAATCTATAGATAGTAAAACTCGACTTGAGCTTATTATCAACTGTTTTGTTCAATACCCATTTGGTCTTGAGAAAGCCAAATTGGGCAAAATCACTCTCTGGCCGAGAGGTATTGAGTGGGTACTCGAGTGTTGATAGCTATAATCCACCCCGACCAATAAAACAAGCTTTAAGACTTACAACCCGTTAAGTGAACACCTAGGTGAAGGTCATAACTCTAGGCCTTTTTACCATTTCAAAAGAAAACAAAAACAATTTTCTAGTTTTAATTCTTAGTTGTTATTTCTAGTTTAAAATAGACTTAGAAACAAACCAATTTTTGTGGAAGTGAAATTTGAGATAATTCAAGCTCATTCACTCTAATATATACTCCTGAGTCACATTCATAGCTTCTTGTGGAAAATCGACCCCGACTCCTTGTTGGGTACTATTATTGCTCCGACCGTTTCATAACCTCCAATAGAGGTGTGACTTGGACGAGATCAGTATCATGCATTATTTACAACTTACTCACTTATTCTAACATTGAGGTCAACAACATTGCCTTTACTTCATGAATCAAGTTCCCTCACACAACAATAGAGAGTAGTTCCACACACAACAAAGGTTAAGAACAATTTGGAACTCAAGATAGAAAGAATTCACTCACTCTCAGAAATAACATGTCACGGCCCAAAACACTAACTCAGGTCGTGATGGCGCCCAACACCGGGGTTAGGCAAGCCCAAACTCAGATTACTAAGGATTTTTTCCATATTTGAGTAAACATCCCAACACGTGCCNATATATATATATATATATATATATATATATATATATATATATATATATATATATATATATATATATATATAGACCCGCAAACCAAAATAACCGCTAGGTGTGTTCCAGGAACTAGTGTCACAAGTCCTACGGGCGTACTAACTGAATATACAAAAATATAATATACAATCCCACTATCTGAAAGAAATAGATGGGAAATAAGCAAAAGAAACTCCAAGGTGCTGTCGAGGATCGTCAGGAGAAGAAGCTCACCTGTGAAGTCAGATCCAACTATGATCAAAATCGAGTTCTGGTCTGACAACCAGATGCACCAACCTCAGAACCTGTACAATTAAGTACAAAAGTGTAGTATGAGTACATAAACAAATATGTACCCATTGATTATCCCGCGTAACCTCGAAGAAATAGTGACGAGAGGTCGACTTGACACTCACTAAGGTCCAACAAAATAATTAGCAAGAAATAATATCAGTAACAGACATACAAGGATGATAAAAGCAGTAAACATTAAAAATAATAGTAATTCAAATAAATACTGGAAGTAAATATACAATGTCTACTTCATTATTCTTTTCTTTCCTTTAAAAAATATATTTGACCACTCAAAATCCATAAAAGAATCATTAACAATTAAACATGTGCATACATGATAAGGGCAACCGGCCTAAGCCATCATAATGATCATATATGTGCACTGCCGAGGGTCGAACGGCCCGAACCATAATATATATCTTTCAATCTTGTCGTGGCGTACGGCCCGCTCCCATGAGGGTGTGGGAAATAACACTCCGCTGGCGGAATGTAAATTGCGAAGCGGTCACATGCACATACAATCCACACATTTATTCTTTATAAATTACTTTTCATGAACAATTCCTTAAAATTACTTAAATTCCATTATCTCAGGTAAACAAGCCTCATGTAACATTAATTCACTAAGCATATAGTTCATTTTAAGGAAAACATAAGGCATGGTGTAGGCCTAACTACCCGGACATAACAATAATAGTCGCTACGTACGGACTCTCGTCACTGGTAATTTTCAATATTCTCGAAGGCCCTAGGTTACTACCCAAATTCCTTAATTTTTCACTAATTAAGTAGTTAAATTCTACTAAGAATGCATGCATTAACTAACTTTAGGATATAATTTACTTACCTTTCAGTGGTTGGGTCGTGGAGCCCTTTTTCCAAGCTCTCAAAGTGTTCTAATGGAGGAAGAAATGAAGAAAAAAATGAAGAATCCCATATTTTAAAGAAACACACTGCCTGACAGTGGTTCCGCATTTGCGGCTCAAGGACCGCACCTGCGGTCTCGCACCTGCGAGCAAAGGATCACACCTGCGGAAATGGACGAGGAAGCCTGGGCCCGCACCTGCGGAGAGGAGACCGCACCCACGGCTCTGCTCTTGCAGAACTTTGTCCGCAACTGCGAGAAATGGGCTGCCCGCTGGGGGTCGAACTTGTGAGGATGGGACCGCAGGAGCGGTCCCGCACCTGCGACTGGGCAACCGCACCTGCGGTCACACCACAACAGGTGCACCAGCAGCTATTTCAGCTGGTTTTTGGCCTCGTGTGTTGTCCGGGAGGCACCTGGGCCCACCCGAGCCCCCGTTCAAATATACCAACAAGTCCTAAATCATAATACAGACTCGCTCAAGCCTTCGAAACACCCAAAACAACGATAAAACTAAAAATCACACCTCAAAACCCCTAGAACAAAACTTAGGAACTTTAAGTTTTCTTGACTTCGCTAGCAACGCGCTGAATCGACCTATACTACTCGGAATGACACCAAATTTTGCAGGAAAGTCATAAATGACATAACGGAACTATTCCCGATTTGGAATTCCGTTCGGACCTCGATAACTCATAAACACGTCCCAAACCACAGTAGAAACCTAAGGAACTCTTATTTCAATATTGGGTGCCGAAACGCTCTCGGGTCATCCAAAACCCATTCTGAACATACACCCAAGTCCGAAATCATCATACAAAGCTACTGAAACCGTCGAAACTCGATTCCGAGGTCGTTTATCCAAAGTGTTGACCGAAGTCCAACTTGGCCTTAAAGGCCAACCTTAAGGAACCAAGTCTTCCTATAGCACTCTAAACACTTCCGAATCCCAGACCACCCGCCCCTGCAAGTCATAAATCAAAATAAGCCGCAATGGAAAGTTTCATTTAGGGGAACAGGGTCCGAAAACGCAAAATGATCGGTCGAGTAGTTACACTCTCCACCTCTTAAACAAACGTTTATCCTCGAATGGGTCTAGAATCATACCTGAAGTGCTGAATAAGTGCGGATATCTGCTCCGCATGCCCTCCTCGAACTCCCAGGTTGCCTCCTCAACTGGTTGGCCCTTCCACTGGACCTTTACGGCAGAAACTCTCTTGGACCTCAACTAGCGATCATGTCTATCAATGATAGCAACTGGCTCCTCCTCATAGCCAACCTCTCATCCAACTGAATAGTGCTGAAATCAACCACGTGAGAGAAGTCGGCGTGGTACCTCTGAAGCATGGATACATGAAAAATTGGACGAACTCTTGATAAACTGGGAGGTAAGACCAGCTCATAAACAACCTCCCCAACTCGCCTCAACACCTCGAATGGACCTATAAACCTCGGGCTTAACTTTCCCTTCTTCCCAAACCTGATTATACCCTTCATAGGAGAGACTTTCAACAGGACCTTATCTCCCTCCATAAATGATACATCACGCACCCTCTGATCCGCGTAAATTTTCTGCCTGGACTGTCTTGTGCGGAGCCTCTCCTAGATCAACTTAACTTTCTCCAAAGAATCCCTCACTAGGTCGGTGACATATAACTTAGCCTCACCAGGCTCAAACCACCTGATAGGAGAACGACATCGCCGACCATACAAAGCCTCAAAGGGTACCATCTCAATGCTGGACTGATAACTATTATTGTAAGCAAACTCAGCCAAAGGCAAGAACTGGTCCCACTGACCTCCAAAGTCAATCACACATGCCCTGAGCATGTCCTCAAATATCTGAAATGTACGCTCCGACTGACCATCAGTCTGAGGGTGAAATGATGTGCTGAGGTGTATCTGGGTACCCATATCACTATGCAATGCTCTCCAGAAGTGCAAGGTGAACTGTGGACCTCGGTCTGATATGATGGACACCGGCACACCGTGCAACCGGACTATCTCCCGAATGTAGATATGTGCCAACCTCTCAGAAGTATATGTAGTAGCCACTGGAATGAAATGCGCCGATTTGGTCAATCTATCCACAATGACCCAAACCGCGTCAACCTTCCGCAAAGTCCGAGGCAACCCAACCACGAAGTCCATAGTGATGCGTTCCCACTTCCACTCCGGAATGGGCATCTGCTAAAGTAGGCCTCCTGGCCTCTGGTGCTCATACTTAACCTGCTGGCAATTAAGACACCTAGCCATATACTCCACAATATCCTTCTTCATCCGCCTCCACCAGTAATGCTGCTTCAAATCACGATACATCTTCGTAGCACCAAGATGGACGGAATACCGAGAACTGTGTGCCTCCTCTAGAATCCTCCCTTTCAGGGCATCGACATTAGGAACACATAAACGGCCCTGAAGTCTCAAAACACCATCCTCGCCAATAGTAACCTCCTTGGCACCACCATGTACCACTGTCTCCCGAAGCTCTACCAAGCATGGATCATCAAACTGTCGAGCCTTAATTTCACCCAATAATGAAGATTGAGCAACCACATGTTCTAGAACTCGATGAGGATCCGAAAGGTCTAACCTCACCAGGCGATTAGTCAAGGACTGAATGTCCAAGGCTAGAGGTCTCTCCTCTGCTGCAATGTAAGCCAAACTACCCATACTCTCTGCCTTCCTGCTCAAGGCATCTGCTACCACGTTTTCCTTTCCCGGATGATAAAGAATGGTTATATCATAATCCTTCAACAACTCAAGCCATCTGCGCTACCTCAAATTAAGATCCCTCTACTTGAACAAGTGCTGCAAGCTGCGGGGTCTGTATAAACGTCACAGGACACCCCATACAAGTAGTGCCTCGAAATCTTAAGAGCATGCACAATCGCCGCCAACTCTAAATCGTGCACAGGGTAATTCTTCTCATGAACCTTCAGCTGGCGTGAAGCATAAGCAATAACTCTCCCTTCCTGCATCAACACACATCCTAAACTAACATGTGAAGCGTCGCAATACATTGTGTACATTCCTGAACCGGAAGGTAATACCAGAACTGGTGTTGAGGTCAATGTTGTCTTGAGCTTCTGAAAGCTCGCCTCACACTCATTGGACCATCTGAACTGGGCATTATTCTGAGTCAGTCTAGTCAATGGAGCTGCAATAGAAGAGAACCCCTCAACAAATCGGCGGTAATAGCATGTTAGGCCCAAAAAGCTCCTGATCTCTGTAGCTGAAGTAGGACGCGACCAACTAGAACCACCTCAACCTTCTGAGCATCAACCTTGATACCCTCTCCGGGTACCACATTCCCCAAGAATGCCACGGAATC
This sequence comes from Nicotiana paniculata, assembly GCA_005239505.1. Classification (NCBI taxonomy): domain Eukaryota; kingdom Viridiplantae; phylum Streptophyta; class Magnoliopsida; order Solanales; family Solanaceae; genus Nicotiana; species Nicotiana paniculata. The sequence continues at coordinate 52,489 of ML358972.1, read as the reverse complement.
CAACCAGAACTCACACTTGGAGAACTTAGCATATAGTTTTTGTTCTCGCAAAGTCTGGAGTACAACTCTCAAATGTTGCTCGTGCTCCCTCAGGCTACGTGAGTAAATCAAAATGTCATCAACAAAGACAATGACAAAGGAATCAATGTACGGCCTGAACACCTTATTCATCAAGTCCATGAATGCTGCTGGGGCATTAATCAAGCCAAAGGACATTACCAGGAACTCGTAGTGGCCATACCTCGTGCGAAAAGTTGTCTTCGGAACATATGAGGCCTGAATCATCAACTGATGATATCTCGATCTCAAATCAATCTTAGAAAACACCCTAGCACCCTGCAACTGGTCAAACAAATCATCGATGTGTGGAAAAAGATATCTGTTCTTAATGGTGACCTTGTTCAACTGGAGGTAATCAATACACATCCGCATGGACACATCCTTCTTCTTCACGAATAGAACAGGAGCACCCCACGGCGATACACTCGGTCTGATGAACCTTTTAGTCAACAACTCCTCAAGTTGCTCCTTCAACTCCTTAAACTCTTTCGGAGCCATACGGTACGGAGGAATAGATATAGGCTGGGTGCCTGGAGCTAAATTAATGCAAAAATCAATATCACGATCCGGAGGCATGCCCGGAAGGTCCGAAGGAAATACATCAGCAAACTCTCGAAGAAGTGGAACTGAATCAATCGTCGGAGAATCGACGGTGGTGTCCCACACATAAGCGAGGTAGGCCAGACAACCCTTCTCGACCATATGTCGAGCCTTCAGGAATGAAATAACCCGGCTTGCTGCACTAACTGAGGAACCTCTCCACTCCAGCCTAGGAAGCTCTGGCATGGTTAAAGTAACTGTCTTGTCATGGAAATCTAGCACGACATGATAAGGAGATAGCCAATCCATGCCTAAAATAATCTCAAAATCAACCATGTCGAGCAATAAGAGATCCGCTCGAGTCTCGAACCCGCAGAATGTAACCATACAGGATCGATAAACCCGGTCTACCACCACAGAATCGCCCACAGGGGCGGACACACATATAGGAGAACCCAAGGACTCATGAGGGACATCCAGAAAATGAGCAAATAAGACCTAAACATAGGAATAAGTGCATCCTGGATCAAATAACATTAATGCCCCTACCATATACTGTAATAATACCTGTGATCACGGCGTTTGAGGCCACTACATCTGATCTGGCTGGAATAGAAGAGAATCTAGCTGGAGCACCGGAAGACTGAGCCCCGCCAGAATGAATAGGAGTTGGTTGACCTCCCCCTTACTGGCCTCCACCTCTAGGACGAACCCTACCGACCTATCCCCCACCCCTAGGTAGCCTGACGGGCTGGTGCTGGACCCATAGGCTGATAATCCCGCTGCACTGCATTGCCCCGAAACCTGGGACAATGCCTCTTCATATGACCTGGATCCCCTCACTCATAAAAACCTTCGGGTATCATAGCCTGCTACCCCGAAGAGGAACACTGAATGGCCGGAGAGCGATGTGTACTCTCTAGCATAGCACTGAAGTAGGGACTGGGGAATCTCGGATAACTGGCATAACCACTGGGTGAACTCTGAATGGCTGGAGGGAGGTAGGAACGCTCTGGCATGGCGATGAAATGAGCCATCGATGGAACACCTCGGGGAGGTGGTGGGGGTGCTGAATATGGAGGCTTGCTGGGAATATAGGACTGCCACTATCTGCGAGCTCTGCCCTCTAGCTGGAAGGTAGTGAAGTCCACTCCATGGGACTCTAATATCCTCATATTGTGCAGCATGTCCCTGCACCTGTCAATAAAATCCTAGGCATCCTCGCCTCGCTCACCCTCGAAGACTGGAGGGTGCAGTCGAGTCCATCTATCCTAGCTTCTGCGGATCGCCGTCCGCAGCTGGTCTGGGCTCAGATGCTGCTGCTATAGGATTGACCCCACCCACGGGCAGTGTACTCGGGGTATGATGCAATGTTGTTGCCTGACCTGCAGCCTAGGCGGCAGGAGTCTAGGCTCCCCCTCCCGCCTGAGATGTGGAAGGATCTGCTAGAAATAAACCATCCTAGGACATGGTGTCCATAAACCGCATCATACGGCCCATGATCTCCTCGAAGCCTGGCACCGTCATAAAGTCCACTGGAGCAGGACCTGCTGGGGGCACCTTACCCTGTTCCTCTATAGTAGGATCCTCTGGTGGTGGTATAACTGGAATAGCTCAGGGACGCCCTCGTCCCCTACCTCGGGCTGGTGCCCTCCCCCGGCCTCTGCCACGGCCTCGAACAATGGGGGTAACGGCCCCTCCCGGTTATGGAACATCGGATGCACACGTCCTCACCATCTGTGAGAGAATAGAAGAATGAGATTTAGTAAACCATTGACTGCACGATAGAATATAAATAAGGAGATTTCTTCCAAACACCCTATAGCCTCCCGAAGATAAATACAGACGTCTCCATACCGATCTAAAAGACTATACTAGGTTTGTATGTGACTTGTGAGACCTGCATGAACCTAGAGCTCTGATACCATGTTGGCACGAGCCAAAATACTAACTCAGGTCGTGATGGCGCCAACACCGGGGTTAGGCAAGCCCACACCCAGATTACTAAGGATTTTTCCCATATTTGAGTAAACATCCCAACACGTGCCAAGTTTTAATGTTCAAAACACTAATTGAAAAAGATAGTAAGCCATTTTTAACCAAAAGCAGTCATAAGAGGCATGAGACAATATATATATACAGACCCGCAAACCAAAATAACCACTACGTGTGTGCCAGGAACTAGTATCACAAGTCCTATGGGCATACTAACAAAATATACAAAAATATAATATACAATCCCACTGTCTGAAAGAAATAGATGAGAAATAAGCAAAAGAAACTCCATGGTGCTGCCGAGGATCGTCAGCAGAAGCAGCTCAACATGAAGTCAGATCCAACTATGATCAAAATCGAGTTCCAGTCTGATAACCAGATGCACCAGCCTCAGAACCTGTACTTAAGTACAGAAGTGTAGTATGAGTACATAAACAAATATGTACCCAGTGAGTATCCCGCCTAACCTCGAAGAAGTAGTGACGAGAGGTCGACTTGACACTTACTAAGGTCCAACTAAATTATTAGCAAGATATAATATCAGTAACAGACATACAAGGATGATAAAAGCAGTAAACATTAAAAATAATAGTAATTAAAATAAATACTGGAAGTAAATATACAATTTCTACTTCATTATTCTTTTATTTCCTTTAAAAAAATATTTGAGCACTCAAAATCCATAAAAGAATCATTAACAATTTAACATGCGCATACAGGATAAGGACAACCGGCATGAGCCATCATAATGATCATATTTGTGCACTGCTGAGGGTCGAACGACCTGAACCATAATATATATCTTTCAATCTTGCTGTGGCGTACGGCCTGCTCCCATGAGAGTGGGACAAATAACACTCCGCTCGCGGAATATAAATTGTGAAGCGGTCACATGCACACACAATCCACACATTTATTCTTTATAAATTACTTTTCGTGAAAAATTACTTAAATTCCATAATCTAAGGGAAACAAGCCGCATGTAACATTAATTCACTAAGCATATAGTTCATTTTAAGGAAAACATAAGGCATGGTGTAGGCCTAACTACCCGAACATAACAATAATAGTCGCTACATACAGACTCTCATCACTTTGCGCGTACGTAGCCCCCACAAACATTAGCACATAGTCATTTAAAGCACCTAGGGGGACACGTCCCTCTTACAAGGTTAGAAAGGAGACTCACCTCGTGTCGAACCTACTCTCCGGGTCAAGAACGCGCCCGAAACTCCAAACTCGACACCCACGCACTCGAAACTAGACAAACGTTATACAAACATATCAATTTATATTCAAAGCATGGAATCCTACTACTACTTAGTCAATTCATCATTCTTGAAGAAATCCCAAAATCCAACCTCGGGCCTGCATTCAATTACAATTTTAATTATATTAGCAGTCTAATATTACAGACAAGATCATAGGTACAACAGGTAAGGCATGCTAGTGGGTCCTAGGCTACCCGGACATGGCATAATAGTAGATACGCACGGACTCCCGTCACCTCATGCGAGCGTAGCCCCAGCAAATAGTAACACATACTTAATTAGTTCACCTAGGGGGACAATTCCCCCTCACAAAGTTAGAAAGGAGACTTACCTCGCTCCGAAGTTCCAATACCGGCTCCCAAGCCCTTCCGACGACTCCAACGGACGCACAACGCCCCAAAACTATCCAAACAACGACAACTAATGAAAATATATTCTAATACTTGCAAAAATTTCAAATTATATAATTTCCCAACTCCGCTCAGTGAAATGACCAAAATGACCTCAGGCCCACATGCCCGGAATCCAAAATTTCTCGAAGATAAATTCTAGCCATAGATCCACTAGTTCAAATATACAATTTACTCTACATTCCATGCTCAATTCGTGGCTAAAACTCCAAATTACCATTTTCTAGGTTTCTTTAAGATTTCCCAATTTCCTACCAATTTCCATGCCTAATCCACACATATAATCTTGTATTTAACTTAAAAACGGGAGGAATTTACTTACCTTGATATGCATGATGAAAATCCCCCTTGAAGCCTCCCAAAATCGCAATGCAAAGATTAAAAATAGTGAGGAAATGTCCATCATTCACGGTTATAAACATTCTGCCCAGACAACCCCTTCTATGCGATCGCACTCCCCTTCATGCGATCGCATAGGCCAATCTCAAAAAGCCCCCAAAATTCCACTGTATGATCGCATACAAGACCCTGCGATCGCATAGGGAAACCCAACAGCCTTCACAAATCCTTCTCTGCGATCGCAAACACCTACACGCGATCGCATAAGCAAATTCCCAGGCCTCCAATTCTTCCCCTATGAGATCGCATACGCTGCCACGCAATCGCACAGGCCAAATCCAAGCAGCCTCCAATTCCTTCTATGCGATCGCACACCTACTCACGCGATCGCATAGAGTAAATACCTCCTGCACTCACACCAGAAAACCTGCAACCGTTACAAGGAAAAAATTGACCTGTTGAGCATCCGAAACACGCCTGAGGCCCTTTAGACCTCAACCAAACTACCAACCAGTCCCACTACCTCATACGAACTTATTCGACCCTCAAAATCACATGAAACAACGCCGAAATCACGAATCGCACTAAAATTCAAACTTTATGAACTTAGAAATTCCAACTTCAACATCTGACGCCGAAACCTATCAAATCACGTCTGATTGACCTCAAATTTTGCACACAAGTCATATTTGACATTACGGACCTGTTCCAACTTTCGGAATCATATTCCGACCCCGATATCAAAATTTCCACTTCCGGTCAGACTCCTCAAAAGCCTTCAAATTTCTATCTTTGGCCAAATGACTTCAAAATGACCTACGGACATCCAAATTCACTTCTAATCGCGCTCCCCACTCCAGAATCACCATACGGAGCTATTCCCGAACTCAAAATCCCAAACGGAAATCAACTTCACTGAAATGCACTTCAAGATAAACTTAGGAAATTTCTTCAAAAATGTTGACTTCCACAATATACGCCGAAATGCTCTCGGGTTATCCAAAACCCGATCCGAACATACGACCAAGTCCGAAATCATCATAAAAACCTGCTGGAACCTTCAAATCCCAATTCGGAGGTCGTTTACTCAAAATTCAAATCTTAGTTGATTCTTCCAACTTAAGGCTTCTAAATGAGAATTTTTCTTTCCAAATCAACTCTAAACTTCCCGAAATTCAATTCTGACCACACCTACAAGTCATAATACCTCAAATGGAGCTGCTCACAACTTCAAACCGTTGAACGACGCACTAGAGCTCTAAACGACCGGTCGGGTCGTTACAATACTTGCTTTATATTCTGCACTCCTTTCCTCAACTGGTATGTCTCTAGTTAAATCTTGAAACCCAAACTCTATGTGTTTCATTCCTTCACTATTTCATTAGTTATAAATTCAATCCTTGTTCCTGTTTACTGCTTTTCTTAGAATGTCTAAATCCTGTTTTGTTCAGTGTGTAATTAGCATGTCCAAACTACAATTGCCTATGTGATGCTTGTCTTGCATGTTTATTCAGTCCCTGCATATTCCTCTTCACTGAAGAGATCATGTTAAGTCACCTAGTCTCATAGGGTATTCGATTGACCTTAATTGTGTGTCCAATCTGCCTAGTACCCCATTGCTTTCAACATGGTTTTGCTGAATCCTTGCTTTATGTCCCCAGTTATCTACTATCATGACTAACATGTTAATCCTATAAAAACACCTAAGTATTCTATGCATTTGTTGTCTATATGCCTCCCTGTACCCTGTTCATGTACCCTTAAATGTGATTCCTATATGTCCCCAACCACTTTATCCCTGTGTGGAATCTGTTTGCCAAATGTTTTTGAATCTGGTTGTTCTATGAACAATGGGTTTGTGTTCTAATTCCAAAAGGGTTTTAGTATTTTTCCCAAACTGTTTTACTACTAAACTGCTTTCTATTTTAGAAAATCTTTTTCACTCCTAGAGTTATCTCAACATTGTTTTCATATCAAAACCTTTTCAAAACTATGTCAAGCACTCTCACTTCAATCTTAGGTCAATAGGTTCTTCCCCTCCAGTGTGTGTACTGCCTTGGGATCCTTGAGATTCCTCCGAACTCTGGCACACTGGGGCTGGCTATTCTACACTGCACTTACTCAATACCTGTTATGAAAGTCTAGGTGTGAGCACTTCCCGGGATCCTTGAGGTCCTTAGGGAACTCTGAGACACCTAGACATGAAATTGGCTCTGAAATCCTAGGCATTTGAGACAACTGAAGGCCTGGTATCTTCAGGTCGTATTTGGGCATACTTCAGGCTTCTTAATTCTTCTCTTTTTATTTATTTATGTAATTCGTTCAGCTACAGGTTTGTAATAATTAATTTATAAACAGATATTGGGGTGGCTAGTGAAAAGGGAGGGTAGTGTATGGTAATGTGGGTAAAAGCTGGGTAGAAACCATGTTTCTAGGCTCTATATTCTGTGAATCTGAACTAAAAGCCATGTCTTAGGACTAATGTGTTCATTTTCATCCAAATCATGCTAAACCTGCATTGGATATCATGTTCTTAGGGCTTCACGTTTATTGCTTCAGCATATCACTAATCCACGCTTCAATAGATGCTTTTCACTTAGAAATCTTGTTGATAGGTTAACAATCTTGTTCTAATAAACTGACATTCCAGTATGCATTTAGATACCATGTTCTAGGAACCCTGCTTGCATTTATATGAACACGCCTAGTTCCATTAAAATAAGTCACTGATCTGAAAAGGTATAGAAAAATCGTCTCTCATATAATTGTCATAGTTCTGAATAAAAACTGGTACAAATTCCCTTTTTTAAGTCTTCGTCACCTAGAGCAGCATGTTGTAGGTTAAACAACTTCTAAATTTTTTAAACAACTCTTGTAATTGTGATTGCACAGCCCCACGCCTAGGAAAGCCTTAGGTAATTAGTCTCTATAAACTAGAAATTGCGTGTTAATTGTGTTTACTACTTAAAGTCCTACAGGTCTTAAAATCAGTAGGCAAACTGATTAGGACCCTGCCATTGCATTATGACACAGTGTTGCATGTTCTGTATATTAATGTTCACTTAGATACCCTGTCTTAGGATCCTTTCTCTAATAAAAAGATGTCTTTGTCTGTTTTTTGAGATGTGCTATTTATTTTCATTATGTGCGGAGGTGAATTTGAGCCTCTAACTGTTTTGTTACTTATGTGCTAGTCCTACTTGTTCTTGCTTGTAGCCTAGTTTTTCCTTTTGAAACCATAGGGTTTTGTCTAGAACTTCCAGCATTCTAGAGGTCCTAAACTCCTCCGGGACCCCAAATAAGGGACGATGAATAGCACGCGTAGAGCTCGTTAAACAAACTCGCTTAATAACCGCTAAGGGGTGGGACAATAGGTAGATAAGGATATGATGACTTGTACACTAATGCAACGTGTAGCCCCTCATTGAGGAGTGATTACCGGGCATTGTACATATGTGATACTATAGGATAAACAACTTAGGACCTCCCTTATCCTTTACATATGTATGCTTGGACTGCTAATTTGTTAAGACCCTTTATTTATTTACATATGTGTGCTTGGACTGCTAATCTGTTAAGATCTTTATTTGCTTACATATGCGTGCTTAGACTGTTTACTTGATACCTGAATGAATTCACAAAGTATGCTTTGCTGGGATCCACAATTGTGGACTTTGAAGGGTGCCTAACACCTTCCCCTTGAAGTAATTTCAAGCCCTTACCCAATCTCCGGTTATGCGATTAGCATTATGAATGACCCTTTTATGTGCCCTAATGCACCTTAATTCTTTAGGTGGCGACTCTTCAAACTCATTATACCCCTTTTCCAAAAGGAAACGAGTTGTGCCAATAATGTCAAAAACCTGACCAATCCGAGAGGAGTAAAAAAAGGGGGGCGCGATAGCATGGCAACTCTGCTGAGGATTTTAGGTTTTACCATTACAACCATTTTTTTTGTGAATTCGTCTAAGTAGCCTTGTTTTGTTAAATACTTGCATCCTTTTGCTTTCCCCTTTATGTGCAATTAATTGTTTACTCTCCCAAGTATTTATTTTCTTTATAAAAATGAAACTGACATGTTTCTTTTTGTTTTCCTTTGTAACTGCTTTTCAATTATAATTGTTGTACTTATCGCTTTCATAATGTGAAAATTTGTGACAACATGTTTATTGCTTATTTCTGCATAATCATGCTCAACATCATATTCCACTCGTGCCTATACAAATCCTATAGCAACGCTTGATGAGTGGTTGTGCTCTTCCATTTTATATCACCCCCTAAATTCGAAAAGGCTTATTGCGGTAAAACTAGTCGATCAGCGGTGCAGTCGACGTTTACGTTCCTTTCCCCCCTCAAGTTGTCCGCTTGAGGGTACCAGTATATACCCCCATAGTAACCTTACTCTAATTATAATTGTACATGCATCATGGTCAAACCTAGTTGGGTTAATGTGTCGTCCGCACAAAAAATCTTTAAGACATCCTTATCCAAATGTTTTCATAATCCCAACGGACACGATCACGTTATATGAATTAATTTGGAGAACTAAATGCTTGTATGCTAATCATAAGTGTATAAATATTCGAGTCTGGTGAGGGAAAGAGCCTAACCATTTTTGTCTTGCAAAAAATGAGGCACGAGGTCCCCAGAAACGGTATGGTCAGCAATACCCCACAAAAATTGGATTAGGATTACACTGCTAATCAAAATGATTCAACTGGGACTGCACGAGCTGGGGAACTTGTTCGATGGAATCACGAATATCGAATCTGGGGAAGGCCCTTCCGGGACCAAGTAGATTAGATTTACCTGCTTTTTCAAATGTAATAAGGCCAAGTGACATTAGTGACTTATCTTATTTAGTGTCATTTTAGGTTTATCTACTTTTACATTAATGAAATTAGGCAATTATTGGCATCTAAGTTCTCCAAATAAACTTGTCGCTAGTCCACCTCGGGTACAAGGAGGCTCCCAAATTAAGACGTGTGTTTACGATTCTACAATATGTGTTTAAATACTGCAAATACTTTTCTCATGATCCTCACTGACTTGTTACTTTTTGTTTTTATTTTGTTTCTTTGATTATTCCCCTTCCCCAAAGGTTGGTTTGTGCATTCTGGCATCATCAACATATCATACAAGATCCAGGGGCCCTCCACCTTCTCCTCCTCCTAGTCCACCCAAAGGCAAAGGCGAAGGCAGGATGGAAGGATTGACTAATATCAGAAAGGAAAACTCGACAATAAGTTGAACATACCGAAACTTCTAACAGTAAGGGTACTCAGGTTCAGAATGATGTTGTGTCACAACTCGAGCAAAGGCTACTGCAACTTCAAGGGGAACTTGAACATGTTCGGAACCTAGCAAACTTTTCCTTCTCACTTAATGTTCCGGATGTCAGCCACCCGAACACTCAAAACCCCGCACCACCTCAGCATACCCCCAACAGAAAAAACCCTCCTTCAACTCATCACTATATAACCCCACCACAATACCAACAAAACACCTGCCATACCCCATGAAACACCCCACCCATCATTCCTGAACCACAAAATTCCACCAACGATCACCTCTATGCTCAAGCACCAGGACACCAGAACAACCCCATATACTTGGAGACTCTACCTCACTCCACCTAACCCATTTCTTACACACCAAAATCTAGTGAGAAGGACCTGTTTATCATGAACTTGGCTGAAGAACTCAAGAAATTGACTAGCCGATTTCAAGGCATGGAAGGAGGTAAGGGGATCAAAGGATTGAATTATGAAGATCTCTGTATACAGCCTGATGTAGAACTACCGGAGGATCACAAACCTCCAAGGTTCGAAATGTTCGACGGTACTTGTGATCCCAGGGGTCCATTTGAGGACTTATTATGACAAACTGGTCGGAGTTGGAAGAGACGAAAACATTCGGATGAAATTGTTCATGAGGAGCCTCACAGGGGATGCCTTGTCTTGGTACATCATCCAGGACCACAAGAAGTGGCCTAATTGGGTGAGTATGGCCTCGGATTTCATGCACCGATTCAGGTTCAACACAGAAAATGTGCCGAACTTATTTTACATCCTGAATCTCAAGAAGAAACCCACCGAAACATTTTGCGAGTATGCCACTCATTGGAGGTCAGAAGCGGCCAAGGATAGGCTGGCATTAGATGAAGAACAGATGAACAAATTCTTCGTCAGGGCACAGGACCCGCAATATTATGAAAGACTGATGGTAATTAAAAATCACAAGTTCTCTGACATCATCAAGTTGGGTGAAAGGATTGAAGAGGGAATCAAGAGTGGGATGGTCACAAATTTTGATGCACTACAAGCTACCAACAAAGCACTACAGTCCGGTGGTACATCCAAGAAGAAAGAAGTAGGAGCAGTAATGGTTGCACAGGGACCCAAATCCCCACTAACATATCGAACCTCTCCACTTGCATACCAAGCACCTCCACCTACATATCGACCGTCACCCCCACCTACATATCAACCCACATCTCCAAGATATTCCCAACCAGCCACTGCCTATCACACATACAACTCCCAGCCATCTCACTTTCAGTCACCTTTAGCTCACCAAAATTTCCCAAGACCTCGACCCAACTTTGACCGCAGGCCACCCAAGAAATATACCGCCATTGCCGAGCGCATTGACCAGCTGTATGAAAGGTTGAAAGCTGCTGGTTACGTCACCCCCTTCCCTGTTGTAGCCACAGAGAATCCATCCTAATGGGTCAATCCAAACAAAACTTGTGCATACTATTCCGGCATGAAAGGAAATACCATCGATGAATGCTGCTTGTTGAAGCATAAGATCTAGGCTCTAATCGACAATAAAATCATCCAAGAGAAGGAAGCTGCTCCTAATGTCCGTAATAACCCCCTCCTAGATCACAGGGGTGGAGGTGTCAATGTAATAGAAATAGATGAAGAATGCAACCCAGAAGGGTCAATCGGGTTAATCAAAGAAGGTGATGATCCCAAGAAGCCAGCAGTTACACTCAATCCCATCATAGTGCAAACACATCCATCAGAAAAGGCTGAGATGACTACATCAGTCCCTTCCGAGTTTGAGATATCACCACCAGATACTCTCGCTCCATTCGAGGTTGAAATAGCACCACCTGTAGTAACTCCTGTTCCATTCGAAGTAAAGGTAGCCACACCAATTATAGTGACATTATCAACTACGCTGTCCTTCAACACTAATGTCGTGCCCTGGGATTACGAAGCTGAAGCTAGAAGGAAGGGAAAGGTCAAGGTAGAAGAAACTGGTGCTGCACAGGGGATTACCAGGACTGGAAGGGTCTACACGCCCGAACACTTAGGAGAATCCAGCAAACAGACTTCTAACAGGCCTTCCGTTATTGAGACAGGACCGGATGACCTCTGGAGGAAGGTGCAATATAGGGAGTAATCAGTCATAGATCATCTGAATAAAACTCCAGCCCAGATATCTATCTTATCACTGCTTCAGAATTCGGAAGCACATAGGAAAGCTCTGATGAAAGTGTTGAATGAAGCTTATGTGTCTAACAACATCACAAGCGGATAGATGGCTAATGGTGGGGCAGGTATTAGAAGGTCACAAGATTACTTTCCATGAGGATGAACTACCACCTGAAGGCTTGAGTCACAACAGGGCACTGCACATTACCGTGCAATGTGATGATTACTTCATTACTAGGGTTCTGATTGATGGAGGGTCCAGCCTTAACATTTGCCCGTTGACAACACTAAAGAGGCTGGGCAAGGGACTCTACAAAATACTAGAAGGATACATGAATGTAAAGGCTTTTAAAAGGTCTCAAAGGTCCACCATTGGAGAAGTCAGTCTCTGTTTACAGATGGGGCCAACATGGTTTGAGGTAGAATTTCAGGTGTTAGATATATTCGCGTCCGATAATTTGTTACTAGGATGATCATGGATACATGCCGCTGGGGCTGTGGTCTTAACTTTGCATCAGGTGATAAAATTCGAGTGGAATCATCAGGAAGTCATTATCCATGGGGATTGGAGCAACGCCATCTACAGTCGCCAGACTATCCTGGTAATTGAAAGTAGAAGAAGGCTTGGTTGAGAAACTTACCAACACATCGAACGGGTCAACACAATAGACAAAGATAAGTCGTGGAGTAGTAAGATTGAAAGAATAATGAATTGGAGTGGATACGAACCCGGCAAGGGTCTCGGGTTGAATCTTCAAGGCATTTCCAGGCCAATACGGCTTAAGCACCACCGCACTACCTTTGGCCTGGGATACCAATACACTTAGTAAGAGTACAATGACTGGACGCCACCATGGATCGGTCCCTACTATCCATTGGAGCAGCCCATACCGCGTCTGGAACAGACTTTCCAGCAAGCCGACGTCATAGGGGAACCAGAGGAGGAAGAAGCATTACCAGCCTTAAGGAACTTATTCTTGGAAGACGAGGATAAGGATTGTTGTGTCATCGTTGATGAGGAAGAGGAGGAGGAAGTCCCTACCATCCAAGCTGTGAGCAAGGGATCGCTCCTCAGAAACTGGACTGTCAGACCATCCAGGGCCCGATGAGTCCCGGGGTAGCAAGGATGAACAAGCATTGTTTATTTTATTCGCTAATGATTTTTTTGGCATTTTTCTCCTTTAAATAAAATCCCCAGTATTCCAAAACATTTGTTTAAATTATTGAAAATCGTTTTTATATTTCAATGAATCAGTATTTATTATTATCATTTTATCTCACACTTTTATTTATACAACATTATTATTTCCTGTCTTGATGAACCAATAATTGTGACATGCGATGAGACAACACAACAAAAGGATAGTGATTCAGAAGAAGAAGATATTATATCCGAGGAAATCGTCATAGAAGTACAGGACTTTGAAAACAAGCCTAAGTCCAATCTGGATGGGACCGAGGTAATAAACTTGGGAGATTCAGAGACCGTCAAAGAAACCTGCATCATCATCCACCTGTCACCGCCAGAGAAAGAAGAGTATACAAAATTCCTGAAGGAGTATGAGGACGTATTTGCATGGTCGTATGATGATATCACCGGACTCAGTACATCTATCGTGGCTCACAAGTTGCCAACCAATCCAATGTGCCCACCAGTGAAACAAAAGCTCCGAAAGTTCAAGCCTGATATGAGTTTGAAAATCAAGGAGGAAGTCACCAAGAAGATCAACGCCAAGGTCCTCAGAGTGGTTGAATATCCGACATAGTTAGCCAACATAGTGCCAGTTCCAAAGAAGGATGGGAAAGTCAGGGTTTGGGTGGATTATCGGGATCTAAGCAGAGCAAGTCCCAAGGATGATTTCCCGCTACCAAACATACACATCATGATTGACAATTACACCAAACATGAACTCCAGACTTTTCTGGATTATTTCGCCGATTACCATCAGATCTGGATGGACTAAGAAGACGCTGAGAAACGGCTTTCATTACGCCGTGGGGAGTATACTGTTACAAAATTATGCCATTCGGCCTAAAGAATGTTGGGGCCACTTACATGAGGGCTATGACTACTATTTTCCATGACATGATACATAAGGAGATCGAAGTATATGTGGACGATGTCATCATCAAGTCCAAGAAAGCCACAGATCATACAGTAGATTTGAGGAAGTTCTTCAACAGATTGCGGAAATACAACCTGAAATTAAACCCTGCAAAGTGTGCATTTGGGGTTCCTGCCGGAAAATTGCTTGTGTTCATCGCCAGGCGCCGAGGAATAGAACTGGATCCATCAAAGTAAAATCCATCCAGGAGCTTCCACCACCAAACAACAAGAAGGATGTAATAAGTTTTCTGGGACGACTAAATGACATCAGCCGGTTTATATCCCAATCCACAGTCATATGTGAACCAATCTTCAAGATGTTAAAGAAAGACGTTGCAACCGAATGGACCGAGGATTTTCAAAAGGCCTTTGAAAGAATCAAGGAGTACCTATCGACGCCACCAGTTTTTGTTCCGCAAGAGCCAGGTAGACCCTTATTACTCTACCTCGCAGTACTAGATGGATCTTTCGTCTGCGTTTTGGTGCAGCATGATGAGACAGGGAGAAAGGAACAGGCTATCTATTATCTGAGTAAGAATTTCACTCCATACGAGGTACGGTATTCTCTACTAGAACGTACCTGTTGCGCACTGACCTGAGTCGCTCAAAAGCTGAGGCACTACTTTTGTGCCTACACAACATACCTCATATCAAGGATGGATCCCTTGAAGTATATCTTTCAAAAACCCATGCCCACTGACAAACTGGCCAAGTTGAAAATCCTGCTAATTGAGTTCGACATTGTCTATGTGACTCAAAAAGTGGTCAAGGGACAAGCATTGGCAGATCATCTTGCTGAGAATCCTGTGGGAGGAGAATCGAACCCCTGAAAACGTATTTTCCTGATGAAGAAGTATTGTTCATAGGAGAAGACATTGTTGAATCCTATGACGGTTGGAGTATGTTCTTTGACGGAGCAGCAAACTTTAAAGGAGGCGGGGCAGCAAACTTTAAAAGAGTCGGCGTTGGAGCCGTCTTAGTATCGAAAACCGGCCAACATTACCCGGTATCTACTAAACTCAGATTTTCTTGCACCAACAACATGATTGAGTACGAGTCCTGCATCCTAGGGCTCAACATGGCCATCGACATGAATATTCAGGAGCTACTGGTAATTGGTGACTTGGATTTGCTTATACACCAGGTACAAGGAGAATGAGCCACCAAGAATTCCAAGATATTGTTGTATCTTCACCATGTGCAGGAATTGAGAAAGAGGTTCACCAAGACGGAATTTCGGCACGTCCCCAGAATGTAGAACAAGTTTGCCGATGCACTTGCCACCCTATCATCCATGATACAGCATCCAGATAAGAACTTCATTGATCCTATTCCTGTAAAGATCCATAGCCAGTCGGCATATTGTGCCCATGTTGAAGAAGAAGCAGACGCGAGACCATGGTTCCCGACATCAAGGGATACTTGGCAAAGGGAGAATACCCGGAGCATGCAAATCATACCCAGAAACGTACGCTTCGGAAGTTATCCAACAGTTTCTTTCACAGCGGAGGAACCCTGTACAGGAGAACTCCTGATTTGGGATTACAAAGGTGTGTCGACGCAAAAGAAGCTTCTAAATTACTTGAAGAGATACATGCTGGTACATGCGGCCCGTATATGAATGATTTTGTTTTGGCCAAAAAGATACTCAGGGCCGGTTATTTCTAGATAACCATAGAAACTGACTGCATCCCATATGTTCGGAAGCGCTACAAATGCCAGGTACATGCAGACATGATAAAAGTGCCACCAAACGAGCTAAATGCAACAAGATCACCTTGGCCATTCACCGCCTGGGGAATGGATGTCATTGGACTGATCGAGCCTACCGCCTCAAATGGACACAGGTTCATCCTGGTAGCTATTGATTACTTCACCAAGTGGGTCAATGCGGCATCTTACAAAGCAGTGACTAAGAAAGTCGTGGCAGACTTTGTCCGCGACCGGATTGTTTGTCGATTTGGAATTCCAGAATCAGCCATCACCGAAAATGCTTCCAATCTCAACAGTGATCTAATGAAAGACATGTGTGAGACTTTCAAAATCAGACACAAGAATTCCACAACTTATAGGCCTCAGATGAATGGAGCTTTAGAAGCCGCCAACAAGAATATCAAGAAAATACTGAGAAAGATGGTAGAAAATCACAAACAATGACACGAGAACTTGTCATTTGCCTTATTGGGATACCGCACCACAGTCCGCACATCAACTGGGGAAACTCCCTACTTGCTAGTTTATGGTACGAAAGTTGTTATTCCTGACGAGGTGGAGATGCCTTCCTTAAGAATCATACGAGAAGATGAGCTCAGCGACGTAGAGTGGATAAGGAGTCGTTATGAGCAATCCCTCATAGACGGAAAAAAAATGAACGCAGTATGTCATGGGCAACTCTGCCAGAACAGAATGTCCTGAGCCTTTAACAAAAAAGTCAAGCCTAGACAGTTCACACCAGGGCAGCTAGTTTTAAGAAAGATCTTTTCGCATCAAGATGAAGCCAAAGGGAAATTCTCTCCCAACTGACAGGGTCCTCACATGGTCCACAGAGTACTGACAAGAGGAGCTCTCATACTTGCAAAAATGGATGGAGAAGTCTGGACAAAGCCGATCAACTTAGATGCAGTTAAACGATACTATGTGTAACTCTTTATACTTCTATCAAATGTTGTATATCGAACTACGCTAGGCCTGATTCCTGTTTAAGAGGGGATACATAGGCAGCCATGTGGGTTCGGTCACAATTCAATAAAAATCTTATATTCCCCCACAATTGGAAACTGGGGCAGAATTTTGAGGAGGACCCTCAAAATTACGAAGCAAGTTCATGTCGATCGCAGCACATACAGTAGTCAGAGATATCAATTCATCTAATTGGGGCAGAATTTTGAGGAGGACCCTCAAAATTCCACGGCAAAGGAGGTTGCAATGTCTCAGATCTTGTCACGGTCATCGGTTCATCTAAATTTCTCAAAATATATTTTTTTTTTACTAAGTCTTTACAAAATTATGCATGCTTGCTTGTAAGGTAACTCTGTTTAGCTAAACACTACCCCGACGATGCAAACGAGAATATTAGACCAAGAAAAGAAGGAAAAGCAACGTCAGCGGGGACACGAACCAACCACCCCTTCTACAGAACTCACAATTTTTCTTTGGATGCAGGGACAAAGGATAAACATGCCACAAATTCATAATCCTCACAACAATCGAGTTATCGAAGTCTGCTACCAGCTAGGAAATTCTGCTACTATCTGTTATTCATTCTATTTTCTGTATAAGGCTAATCTCTTCATTCACCTTGCATAAGGCTAATCTCTGCCTTCACCTTGCATAAGGCTAATCCCTTCCTTCACCTTGCATAAGGCTAATATCTGCCTTCACCTTGCATAAGGCTACTTTCTGCCTTCACCTTGCATAAGGCTAATCTCTGTCTTCACCTTGCATAAGGCTAATCTCTGCCTTCACCTTCATAAGGCTAATCTCTGCCTTCACATCTGCATCATGTTTAAATTTTTGCCCTAATATATGCTCGTATTATCTCTATTTGCAGGTAAGGCGGCAGGCAACTGCTATCCCAGCAGGAGCGATCCCGCTCCAGTTACCTCAACTGTATCTAACCTGACCTCTCTCGTGAACCATTCATTCATTGATCCCTAGATATTACGTCTGTTCTTGCAATGACTTCACCGGTATATCTCGCTGATGAATCCAGAACTACACACGGCATGATTCCTGTAAAACCAGGGATATGCAGGCAGCTCAGGAGCCAGGGTGCAGCCTAAATCTCTCTAATCGTTTCGCTCGGTCAAAATTGGCCATCATATCTTTACCCGACAACTCTTTCATCCTTTTCAGGTAAAGAGGGGAAGCTGTTGATACCCAATTTTTCCTAAAAAATATTTCAAAATGCATATATGTCTTCAAAATCATGCATTAGCATCAATTGGTATTTTTCCACAATTTTCTACATTTTTTTAAATTTTCTCAGTATTTTATTCCAATAAATAATTATAAAATTGCATCACAAATGATTTCAAAACATTTTTCTTGATTTAATATTACTATTATGGTCCTATTAAGTCCAAATTATTCTATAAATAGCCAATTTCGCTTGAATCCTGGTCGTTGATCATTTTTTATCAACGGCCCAGATTGAACCTTTCCCTAAATAACCTAAACGACCCCCCCCCCAAACCCTGTCATTTTCACTCACCCTCTCTGCCGTCACACTTCACTCTCCCCTCCAAATCCTCTCTGCCCTAACCCTAATCTCACCTCGCCGTCACTCTCCATCATCAACCATGGTGGTTCCTCACCACCCTCACGCCTCTCATGGCTCTCTTATGCTGGTAATACTTCTCTCTAAAGTCCTTAAGGGACCAGGGTTAGTCCCCTTACGACTTTGGCTTTTGCTTTCTTGTTTCAGGCCAATCTTGTTCGATCTCTAGTAAGATCTCCTTGCTTTTACCTAAACCTATGGATTTCTAAGCTTCGTCTTCGTCTCTATGCTATTTTCTCAAAACCCTAATTTCTATCTTCAATCTTCTCAGATCTGAGATTAATCGAACCTATCTCACATGTTTCCTTGAAAGTTTTTTGGTTTTTCAAGTGATTTTTCGTTTTCCTAAAACTAGGGTTTACTGAAAATCATCTTCTCCAAAAAGTTTTCTGATTTTAAATGTTTAATCTTCTGTTCTTATGTGCTTTTGACTGATTTATGTTGAGTTTGTGTCGATTCTGGGTTTTCTATGTTAGTTGTGGGATTGTTTCGCTTTTTGCTTCCATTCTGAGTTTTTCAATAATACTAGTTGTATTGATTCACTCTGTATCTTTTACCTACACAATTTTCCTTAGTCAAATTCAGTGTCTTATGATGTTTACCCTAGTTCATCTCTATTAGGGTTTCTGAGTCAATTTTTCGAACTAATTTCTATGTGTTTCATAAGTTTTACTTAACTCATTCTCTATTTGTGGAAGTTGATATCTTTCCCCCTAGAAATCAGTATTACTTTCAAATTCTAACTAATTGATTTGGTCTGTTAGAGATTTGTATGTCCAAGTCTTGCATGTTTCCTTGTTTATGACCTTACTTATCCATCCCTGCCTTATTTAATTGCATGTATAACTGTGGATTCTTACTGATTCCTTTACATGGTATGATTGGGATTCTTTCCTTAGTTAGACCCCTGTGATTACTATTTGATCAATTGACCTTAATTAAAGGAGCTTATTCTGGCTCCCTTATTTGGTTTGATTTGAATTTCTCGCCTTTATTGAATCCCTGTTATTACCGTTTGAATCAATTGCCATTAATTAAAGGGGTCTATTCTGAACTCCTTAAGTGATTGGACTCTGTGATTTCCTTAATTGTTGGCTTCTGATTTCTTTTACCCTGTTTGTCCTACTCTTAAACTACTATATAAAGTCTTTTGTTTTACCTCTCAAGACACGAACTAAGTTCAGAATACACACACTCACAGTCAAAATCTCTTTTCTTTCTCTGCTAATTGTGTTGACTCTTGGTCTAGCTGGCTGAAACCCAAGGCTAGATATTGGGACTGTACATGCTTTATATTCTGCACTCTTTTCCTCAACTGGTATGTCTCTAGTTAAATCTTGAAACCCGAACTCTGTAAATTTCATTGATGCACTAGTTCATTAGTTATGAATTCAATCCATGTTTGTGTTTACTGCTTTGCTTAGAATGTCTAAATCCTGTTTTGTTCAGTGTATAATTAGCATGTCCAAACTGCAATTGCCTATGTGATGCTTGTCTTGCATGTTTATTCAGTCTCTGCTTATTCCTCTTCACTGAAGAGATCATGTTAAGTCACTTATTCTCTTAGGGTGTTCGATTGACCTTAATTGTGTGTACCACATTGCTTTCAACATGGTTTTGCTACATCCTTGCTCTATGTCCCCAATTATCTACTATCATGACTAACATGTTAATCCTATAAAAACTCCTAATTGTTCTATGCATTTGTTGTCTATATGCCTCCCTGTACCCTGTTCATGTACCCTTAAATGTGATTCCTATATGTCCCCAACCCCTTTATCCCTGTGTGGAATCTGTTTGCCAGATGTTTCTGAATCTGGTTGTTCTATGACCAATTGGTTTGTGTTCTAATTTTAAAAGTGTTTTAGTATTTTTCCCAAACTGTTTTACTACTAAGCTGGTTTCTATTTTGGAAAAAGAATTTCACTCCTAGAGTTATGTCAACACTGTTTTCATATCAAAACCTTTTCAAAACTATGTCAAGCACTCTCACTTCAATCTTAGGTCAATAAGTTCTGCCCCTCCAGTGTGTGTCTGCCTTGGGATCCTTGAGATTCCTCCAAACTCTGGCACACTGGGGCTGGCTATTCTACACTGCACTTACTCAATCCTTGTTATGAAAGTATAGGTATGAGCACTGCCATGGATCCTTGAGGTCCTTAGGGAACTCTGACACACCTGGATATCAAATTGGTTCTAAAATCCTTGGCATTTGAGACTGCTCAAGGCCCGGTATCTTCAAGTCGTATTTGGGTCTGCTTCAGGCTCCTTATAGTTTAACTTCTTCTATTTTTATTTATTTATGTAATTCGTTCAGCTACTGGTTTGTAATAATTAATTTGTCAACAGATATTGGGATGACTAGTGAAAAGGGAGGGTAGTGTATGGTACTGTGGGTATAAACCATGTTCCTAGGCTCTATATTCTGTGAATCTGCACTAAAATCCATGTCTTAGGACTAATGTGTTCATTTGCATCCAAATCATGCTAAACATGCATTAGATATCATGTTCTTAGGGCTTCACATTTATTGCTTCAGTAGATCACTAATCCATGCTTCAATATATGCTTTTCACTTAGAAATCCTGCTGATAGGTTAACAATCTTGTTCTAATAAACTAACATTCTAGTATGCGTTTAGATACCATGTTCTAGGAACCCTGCTTGCATTTACATGAACACGCCTAGTTCCATTAAAATAAGTCACTGATCTGAAAAGTTATAGAAAAATCGTCTCTCATATAATTGTCATACTTCTTAATAAAAACTGGTACAAATTCCCTTTTTTTAAGTCTTCGTCACCTAGAGCAGCATGTTGTAGGTTAAACAACTTCTAAACTGTTTAAACAACTCTTGTAATTGTGATTGAACAGTCCCACGCCTAGGCAAGCCTTAGGTAATTAGTATCTATAAACTAGAAACTGCGTGTTAATTGTGTTTACTGCTTAATGTCCTACAGGTCTTAAAATCAGTAGGCAAACTAATTAGGACTCTGCCATTGCATTATGACACAGTATTGCATGTTATGTATATTAATGTTCACTTAGATACCCTGTCTTAGTTTCCTTTCTCTAATAAAAAGCTGCCTTTGTTTGTATTTTGAGACGTGCTATTTGTTTGCATTATGTGTGGAGGTGAATCTGAGCCTCTTAACTGTTTTTGTTACTTATGTGCTAGACCTACTTGTTCTTTCTTGTCGCCTAGTTTTCCCTTTTAAAACCATAGGGGTTTGGTCTAGAACTGCCAGTATACTAGAGGTCCTAAACTCCTCCGGGACACCAAAGAAGGGACGGGTAACAGCACGCGTAGTGCTCGTTAAACAAAATTCACTTAATAACCCTAAGGGGTGGGACAATGGGTAGATAAGGATATGATGACCTGTACGCTAATGCAACGTGTAGCCCTTCATTGAGGAGTGATACCGAGCATTGTATAGATGTGATCCCATAGGATAAACAACTTAGCCCTTATCCTTTACATATGTGTGCTTGGACTGCTAATTTGTTAAGACCTTTATTTGTTTACATATGTGTGCTTGGAATGCTAATCTGTTAAGATCTTTATTTGTCTACATATGCGTTCTTAGACTATTTACTTGATACCTGAATGAATTCACAAAGTATGTTTGGCTGGGACCCACAGTTGTGGACTTTGAGGGGTGCCTAACACCTTCCTTTTGAAGTAATTTCAAGCTCTTACCCAATCTCTGGTTATGCGATTAGTATTATGAATGACCCTTAATAGGTGCCCTAACGCACCTTAATTCGTTAGGCGGCGACTCTTCAAACTCATTATACCCCTTTCCCAAAAGGAAACGAGTTTTCCCAATAATGTCAAAAACCCTGACCAAGCCGAGAGGAGATGGAAAAAAGGGGGGCACGACAACTACAACCAGTTCTAGGAAATGATATCGAATAACAGGATAAGAAGGGAAAGAGAGCATGCTGCGGAGGCCAAACAGCTACCTCAAAATCCCTAACAAAGCTCCATGAGAATGCGAAAACAGCTAGCGCTCAGATCCAGCACCTGAATCTGCACACAAGGTGCAGGGAGTAATGTGAGTACGCCAACCCATTAGTAATGAAAGTAAATAATGTCTAAGGCAACGAAACACGTAAAAACAGTCATAAATACACAGAAAATGAACTCCTTCTTTCAGAAAACACAGATATGATGCCTTATAACATTTAAAAGTCAATCTCAGTAAAATATCATCTGAAATGCGCCTTATCACAAATTCCATAGAAATCAAGATAATTCAATATAGGAATGATGGAAATCATAGATAGCCTCTCGGGCAAAAACATATTTCATAAATCTCCCCTCGGGCATAACCTCCCTCAGAATCAGTCACTCAGCATGCCTCACCATCACTCAGTATCAGCCCCTCGGGAAACCTCACAGTCACTCATGCCTCCCAATCACTCGTCAGTCGGCACTCAGCACTCGGTACTCACACTCAGTAGGTACCTGCGCTCATTGGGGGTGTACAGAGTCTGGAGGGGCTCCTACAGCCCAAGTGCTACTCAGGCTCTCGGCCTCTCACATATCATAAACAATGTAAGATGTTGAGGTGCACTTCCCGAAACTATAATATCCTCACAACATAGGCCCTCGGCCTCACTCAGTCAGAAACCTCTCAAAAGCCACTCGGACTATCAGTAAAAATAGGGAACTCGTCCCAAAACATCTTTCATAAGCATCAGAGTGGAGAAATGAAACTCAATTAAACAGTAATCAGGTAAAATCATGACTGAGTGTAACTTTCAAATCAAAACAGCGAGGAAATAGTAGTAAAAATCCCCAAGGGGTCCAAACAGGTCGGCGCAAGGCCCTAAACATGGCGTACAGCCCAAAATATAGTAATAGTCTTAAAACACAATTTATCATATGGTTTAGAAGCAATTACGCAACTCAATAGTTTCCACGGGACGGACCAAGTCACAATCCCCTATCAGTGCACGCCACTCACTTGTCATCCAGCATGTGCCACACTCCAAAAATAGTGAGAAAAATACAAAGTCCGGGGGTTCATACCCTCAGGACAAGATTTACAGTCATTACTTACCTCAAACTGAATGAACATCTACTCCGTGATGCCCTTGCCACCCGACTCGGCCTCAAATCGCACCGAATCTATTTCAAATTAGATTTATACCATCAATATACGCTAAAGGAACAAAGTACATGCGAAGTTACTCAAATTACATAAAAAATCCCGAAATTGGCCAAACCCGATCCCCGGGCCCACGTCTCGGAATCCCATAAAAATCACAAAATTAGAATCCTTACACTCTCACGAGTTTATACATACCAAATATATCAAAATCCGACGACAATAGACTCCTCAAATCCTTAAATCAAAGTCTCAAATTTCCAAGCCCTAACCCCTCAAATTATACCATTAAATTCCACTAATTTCATGCTTAATCATTCAAATACCAACATAGAATTGAGTTTTAGGTCCGAGAAACTTACCTCCACAAAAATCCCTTGAAATATCTCTTCAATTCGCTCCCAAAAGCCTTAGCCCGTGTGAAAATGTGATGAAAAATGCCTACAATTCGCGAAGGCAAGTATTTATATTTTATGCCCAGAGGTTTCGCATCTGCGGCCCCCGCACCAGCGACCAAGGGTACGCATCTTCGGACTTCACTTAAAGTCCTCCTTCCGCACCTACGATCCAACCTCCGCATCTCCCGCTCGATCTCCAAGGTGGCCTCATCCGCCGGCTGCCCTCTCCGCTGCACTTTCACTGAAACTATATCCTTATACCTCAACCTTCTGACCTGACGACCCAAAATAGCCACCAGCTCTACCTCATATGACATATCACCCTCATGTGAGCGTGTTGAAGTCCAAAACATGAGACGGGCCACAAACATAATTCCGAAGCATGGAAACATGAAATACCGGATGAACAGTCGATAAGTTGGGTGGGAAAGCAAGTCTATAAGACACCTCTCCAACTCTCTGAAGCACCTCAAAAGTCCCAATGAACCGGGGACTCAACTTTCCCCTCTTCCCAAACCGCATAACACTCTTCATGGGTGACACCTTCAGTAGAACCTTCTCCCCAACCATGAAAGACACATCCCGGACATTCCGGTCCGCATAACTCTTTTGCCTAGACTGCGTCGTGCGAAGCCGCTCCTGAATCAACTTCACCTTATCCAACGCATCCTGTACCAAGTCTGTGCCCGATAGCCTAGCCTCACCCGGCTCAAACCAACCAACCGGAGATCAACACCTCCTACCATATAAAGCCTCATACGGAGCCATATGGATACTCGACTGGTAACTATTATTATAAGCAAACTCCGCGAGTGGCAGAAACTGGTCCCATGAACCCCCGAAATCAATGACACACGCGCGCAACATGTTCTCCAGAATCTGAATAGTGCACGCTGACTGTCCGTCCGTCTGAGGATGAAATGATGTGCTCAAATCGACTTGAGTACCCAACCCTCTCTGCACGGCCCTCCAAAACTGAGATGTAAACTGAGTACCTCTATCAAAAATGATAGAAACTGGTACACCATGCAACCTGATGTAAATCTCAGCTATCCGCTCCAAAGAATAAGTAGTACCAACAGGAATGAAGTGCGCGGACTTGGTCAGCCGATCCACAATAACCCATATAGCATCGAACTTCCTCGAAGTCCGTGGGTGCCCAATTACAAAGTCCATGGTGATCCGCTCCCACTTCCACTCCGCAATATCCAACCTCTGATGCAACTCACCTGGCCTCTGGTGCTCATACTTGACCTGCTGGCAGTTGAGATACCGAGCTACAAACTCAACTATATTCTTCTTCATCCGCCTCCATCAATAATGTTGTCTCAGATCCTGATACATCTTCGTGTCACCTGGATGGATGGAATACCGCGAGCTGTGGATCTCTGCTAGAATCAACTCTCGAAGCCCACCCACATTAGGCACGCATATCCGATCCTGCGTCCGTATAACCCCATCATCACCAATAACTACATCTATGGCATCACCTCGCCGAACCCTATCCTGAAGAACGAGAAAGTGTGGGTCATCATACTGGAGATCTCTGATCCGGTCATAAAGAGAAGACCTGGAGGCTACACAAGCCAATACTCGGCGGGGCTCTAATAGATCCAATCTCACCAACTGACCCGCTAAGGCCTGAACGTCAAGTGCTAAATGTCTCTCTGCTGCTGGAATATATGCTAGACTCCCCAAACTCTCTGCTCTGCGACTCAAGGCATCGGCCACTATATTGGCCTTCCCCGGAAGATATAGGATAGTGATATCATAGTCCTTGAGAAGCTCCAACCATCTCCTCTGATGAAAATTCAGATCCTTCTGCTTAAACAAATGTTGTAGACTACGGTGATCACTGAAACCTCACAATGCACCCCATAAAAATAATGACACAAAATATTCAAGGCGTGAACAATGGCTGCTAACTCGAGATAATGCACTGGGTAATTCTTCTCATGAGTCTTCAACTGGCGCGAGGCGTAGGCAATCACCCTAGCCTCCTGCATCAAAACACAATTGATGCCTATCCACGAGGCATCACAATATACGGTATAAGAACCTGAAGCTGATGGAAATACTAACACTGGAGCTGAGGTCAATACATCCTTGAGCTTCTGAAAGCTCTCCTCACACTCGCCCGACTACCTGAACGGAGCACCCTTCTGGGTCAATTTGGTCAAGGGCGAAGCAATAGAAGAAAATCCCTCCACAAAGCGACGGTAATACCCCGCCAAACCAAGGAAGCTCCTAATCTCTGTAGCTGAGGATGGTTTGGGCCAACTCTGCACCGCCTCTATCTTCTTCGAGTCAGCCTGAATACCCTCACTAGACACCACGTGCCAGCTACTAAGCCAAGCCAAAACTCACACTTGGAGAACTTTTCATAAAGATTCTCCTCTCTCAATCTATGCAACACAACTCTCAAATGCTGAGCATGCTCCTCGTGGCTACGAGAACACACCGGGATGTCATCAATGAACACAATAACAAAGGAGTCCAGATATGGATGAAACACATTGTTCATCAAATGCATGAACGGTGATGGGGCATTGGTCAGCCCAAAAGACATCACCATAAACTCATGGTGACCATAACGAGTCCTGAAAGCTGTCTTGGGAATATCAGAATCCCGAATCTTCAGCTGATGATACCCAGATCTCAAGTTAATCTTACAGAACACCCTGGCTCCCTGAAGCTGGTCAAACAAATCATCAATACGAGGCAAGGGATACTTATTCTTGACTGTAACCTTGTTCAACTACCTATAGTCAATTCACATTCTCATGGAACCATCCTTCTTCTTCACAAACAACACTGGTGCACCCCAAGGTGACACATTAGGCCGAATGAACCCCTTATCTAGGAGTTCCTGAAGCTGCTCTTTCAATTCCTACAACTCCGCTCGTGACATACTCCGCTGGTGCCCACATCTCGAAATCCGATAAAAATCAGAAAACTAGAATCCTTACACTCTCACGAGTCCATACATACCAAATATATCAAAATCCGACGATAATCGACCCATCAAATCCTTAAATCAAAGTCTCAAATTTCTAAGCCCTAAACCTTCAAATTATACCATTAAATTCCACTAATTCCATGCTTAATCAGTCAAATACCAATATAGAATCGAGTTTTAGGTCCGAGAAACTTACCTCCACGGAAAGCCCTTGAAATATCTCTTCAATTTGCTCCCAAAAGCCTCAACCCGTGTGAAAATGTGATGAAAAATGCCTAAAATTTGCGAAGGCAAGTATTTATATTTTCTGCCCAGGGGTTCTGCATCTGCGGTCCAAGTTCCGCATCTGTGGCCCCCGCACCAGCGACCAAGGATCCGCATCTGCGGACTTCACTTAAAGTCCTCCTTCCGCACCTGCGATGCAACCCCAGCCAACTAACCGCCGCACCTGCAATGAACAAAGCGCACCTGCGATGACCGCACCTATGACCACCCTTTCGCAGGTGCGGAACACTAGAACAGCAACACACCAGCAGAATTCCAACTTTCGAACTCTCCGACGGCCATCCGAAATTATCCCGAGCCCCTCGGGACCCCAACTAAAAATACAAATACCTTATATAACATCACCCGAACTTAGTCGAACACCCAGATCACTTAAAATATCATCAAAACACCAATTTAACCCATGATTCAGGCCTAAGGATTCCTAAATTTCCAAAATTCGCCAATGATGCCGAAACCAACCAAAACACGTCTGAATGACCTGAAAATTTGCTCACACAACAAAAATGACACTACGAACCTGTCCTAACTTTTGAAATTCCATTCCGACCCCGATAGCTAATTTTCCACTGTAGACCGGAATTGCTAAAAACTAAATTTCACCAATTCAAGTCTAATTCTACTCCGGACCTCCGAATGACATTCCGAACACACTCTTAAGTCCCAAATCACCTATCCGAGCCACCAAACCCCCATTCCGAGATCGTTTACCTAATAGTCAACTTCCGGTTGACTTTTCTAACCATAAGGCCAACTTAAGAGACTACATTTCTCACCACGACCACGCCGAACCCGAACCAACCGACTCAACACGACAAAATTAGGCTAAAAAACACATGATAAAGCAAAAACAGGGGAAATAGGGCTAAATCTTACGGAACGACCGGCTGGTTCGTTACAAATAACCACTCAATCAATCCATGATTTCCATATACCCAAATAGTATAATACAACCTGTATCCTGAAATTCCCTTACTCGTGTCATCCTCGATCTCAACCTCTGCAAGTCATATCTGATACACAAGTATACCTCAACTGAAATCAATACAACACATAACTACGCAATCAACTCGTCGATAACAGACTTCCCCATTTGGCTCAAAGCCATAGAAAAAAACACACAATAACTCACAATGCCCATATTATGTTACTGCCATAATACCGCAGTGAGATTCAACTAAATCCTTCATGAGCTTCTGTGGAGCAAGCCGTCTAATATGTCAAATTATCTTCAAATCTCGCATTCTCCCTTGTGACGGTCTGGTCAACTATTAAAACCGATCCAAAATCAAATCGCACAGATATAACCCACTGGTAGATAAGAAATCCTCCACACAACATCATAAAAATACCACATCTGTAGATTACCTCGCAAGTTGTAACCCACCTGTTTATCCTCAAACAGACATCTCTTTATACCCTGTCACAGCCACAACTACTACGCAATAACGTAAGCTTCCCGATTCTGAACTCCTCAACAAGTCATGAGAATCTACTTCATTCCAAAATTAACCAACATTAAAGGTCTTTCAACACACCCATAACTCGAGACTATACGTAAAATCAAGACAGAAATCAAGCACCCAATATTCTTCTTTTTACATATTAAGAAAATTCTTTTTGTTATATTCAAAAGATATGAACACTTCCCGCAGTCACATCATACTCGTTATATAGCCATCCAACCACTCATCAAGCCATAAATTCCCCTAATAGGGACACTACCGGACTTATAAGTCCAAAAGCACGTGCTCACAAAACTGAAATCTTCGTGCGGCTACAATCAAAAATTCACCTCAACTTCTCCATACTGGCCGATAATCAGTATACCAAAAGCACATCTCACACCTCATCTATGGAATCACAAGCAGGCGATGCATAGCTGATACTGAGCGCTCACATGCGCATACGAATGCGTGTTAGGAATTCAAAGAGTTACGCTTCTAGCTGAATCAAGGTCGCACGATAAGGAAATAAAGATTGAAAGTATATCCTAAATTCCCTGTAGCCTCTCGAGGATAGGTATGGACGTCATCATACCGATTCGCAAGACTCTACTAGACACTTGCTCGTGACTTGTAGAACCTACCAACCTAGAGCTCTGCTACCAACTTGTCACGACCCAAAATGCAACTAGTCGTGATGGAACCTAACCCAACCCGCTAGGTAAGCCAATTAACAACTACCAATTCAATAAAATTTAATAAGACAATTAAGTAAAACAAAATATCTAAACGAAACAAAATATCTAAATCAAAGATTGGAATTTACAAAGGTTGTATGAAACAAATACATCATCTGTTCAAAATTTATATAAATAGATTTTTATAAATATAAGGCTACCATGAACAAGAGGCAGCTACAACCGGAACACAAGTACGTCTTTAATTCCAGCTCCTGCCGATCACAACAACATCAGCATCTAATGTCTTCACGCAAGGTAAAGAAGTGTAGTATGAGTACAACTGACCCCATGTACTCAATAAGTAACAAACATGACCTTAGGTTGAAAGTAGTGACGAGCTGGAACCAAGGTCGAAGTTCAACACCAATAGCCAACACCAGTTCATAACAACATAACAAAATTAATAAAGAAGTAACTCAAAGATAAAATGCCTAGCCCGTTCAAAGTTCTAAAATATAGGCCTGTTTTTCAAGTATATCAGTGAAAATCAAAATCTTTTACAATATCGCCAAAAATATGAGTAAGTTTGAAAACTGTGGTTTCTCCCAAAACTCCATTCAAAAATAAGAAAGATGTTTCCTTTTTCCAGA
The DNA here is from genome assembly GCA_005239505.1 of Nicotiana paniculata. Classification (NCBI taxonomy): domain Eukaryota; kingdom Viridiplantae; phylum Streptophyta; class Magnoliopsida; order Solanales; family Solanaceae; genus Nicotiana; species Nicotiana paniculata. Next base: position 22,507 of record ML358972.1, on the reverse strand, counting down.
TAGCAAGAGTAAAATACATCTCTATGTTTAGGTCAATATGTGTGAGAATTCATAAAGGACGTGATACCGTACTGCATGAGGAAAATACATCTCTATGCATGTATGTTATGTGTGCATGTCAATGCAATGTATCTCAGAGATAAACTCATGTACTCACACTCTCAGATTACCCTCTCTCCGTCTTACATTTAACGCTCATCATGATTAATCACTCGACATGCTTAGTCATTCAGTACTATATATGGCCAATCCAGCCCAGGGAAGATCCATCCCGAATATATAAACATAGAAACTGACAGTCAGTCACTCAGTATTGTATAGGGATAATGTATCCTGGGGAAGATCCATCCCCAAATATAAATGCTTCGGACAAGATCCATGTCCAGGGAAGATCCATCCCTCAATATAAACCAATCGCGCTCACTGGGGGTGTGTGTAGACTCCGGAGGGGCTCCTTCAGCACAAGCGCTATATCAAGCCAAACATGGAATAAATCAATGGTACTCATTGTGACGTGCAACCTGATCCACATATATACAACCATAAGGCTCGTTGCGGCATGCAACCCGATCCACATATATACATATATCACCCACAGCACAGGCCCTCGGCCTCACTCAGTCATCAATCTTTCCAGTATCTCGGGCTCACAATACCATGAAACTAGCCCAAAATAATTATATGATGTGTCAATAAATAGCAATACAGACTAAGATATGATATGAAATGAATGAACATGACTGAGTATGAAATTTTCAATTTAAAAAAATAATTCAACAGCAATACTAGCTCGGTGGTTCCCAACAGAATAAGCATGTAGCCTAGACATGGTTTCTAAAATGGATCACAGCTCAATAGCTCTAGTACGTAGATATTTAATGGTTACAGATAAGATCAGGTAACTACACAGTACCACAAAAATAACGGAGTCACGATTCACACGGTGTACGCCCACACGCCCGTCACCTAGCATGTGCATTACCTCAACACCAAAACACATAACATAATTCAAAGTTTCATATCCTCAACAAAAAGTTTAGAAGTGTTATTTACCTCGAACAAGCCAAATCCATTACCCAGTAAGCCAAACGATGCTCCAAAAAATGCAATCCCACATATAACGACCATCCAAACGGCAACTAGCCAAAAGTAACTCAAATACATCAAACAATGCCAAAGGAAAGTTACTCAATCGATAAATGTCGAATCTTTAATCAAACTACCAAAATCGACCAAAAAGTCAAACTCGGGCTCGCGCCTCGGAAGACAAAACTCACAAAATCTGATACCTCATTCATTTACGAGTCCAACCATAATACTTTCACTCAAATCTGACTCCGAATCGATGTTCAAAACTCAAAATTTCACTTTATAAAATTTTAGACAAAACTCCCAAATTTCACTTTGAAATCATATATCAAATGCTAAAAACGAAAATAGATTCATGAAATATAACCAAAACCGAGTATAAAAAACTTACCCCAATCCATATGGTAAAAACCGTCTCCAAATATTATCCAAATCCGAGCTCCCAACTCAAAATATGACCAAATGAACAAACCTTCGATACTAATTTTTTTACCCAGCTGTTCTGCCTCGTTTTACGTGCCAAATGATCCCAAAACTTGCTTTTAATGCCTACAATGGATTTCTTGTGAAATTTCAGTCAATATAGACTTTTGAATAACTCCATTTGACCTTATAATGAATGAGATATGTTGGTTTCAATATTTGGAAATGTGCAGGTTTTTAAATATGAAATCAGTGACAAATTCGTAATTAATCTGAAAAATCTAACAACCCAATTCTTAGTAAAATGACCATAAAATCCTCATACGATGTCCAAATTCGACGATTCTTTTTTATGAAGATCCATAATTATGCTACGGGTCTAATGCTTCAATCAAAAGAGAAATCGGATCTCATTTGTTCAGTGTGGTATCATTTATACTTGAAGAAACGACGTCGAAACATAAGAAAAACGAGCGCAACACAACTGAAACTCACCCGAGCCCCTCGGGACCCTGTACGAATATACCAACAAGTCCCATAACATAACGCGGACTTACTTGAGGCCTCAAATCATGCATAACAACATTAAAATGACGATACGCACCTCAAATCAAACTTAATGAGCTTTCGAACTTTCGACTTCCAAAAACTCGCGCCGAAACATATCAAATCAACTCGGAATGAACTCAAATTAAGCACACAAGTTCTAATACATTATATGGAGCTACTCGTTCCCAAAAAAATACTGAGTGAAGTGCAAATGCTCAAAATGACCGGTCGAGTCGTTACATCTTATCCTTTCCCTGAAGCTCAAATGGTAATATTGTTAGTAATACTTTCATAACATGACCTCTGCTAGTTATCTTTTGTGTGTATCCTTGTGATCCTTCACTTATTTTGTTCTTCAGTGCCTTTGTTTGTCCCTTCTGATCACACACATGCCCACACTATTTTGAAACTTCACTAAGCTCTCTTAAAGGGATTAAACTTAGTTTGTGAACTCTAAAGAGTCTCTTGTTGCTACTACTTGGATATAATAGAATGATTTGTTCTCAATGAGATTAGGGTGAATTTAATACTCTCAGAAAGTCCTATGTGAAGTTGTGAATCTATTACTTTGCTAATATCTTTTAGAAGTCCTAGTTGCATTCTATTGATTTGTAATCCTGATTAATACCTCCAGCAGTACTAATTAAGGTTGTGAATCTTTGACCTTTTTAGTACTTCTTAGAAGTTCTGATTGTAGTTTGGTACCTTTGATAGTACCAGTGGAAGCTCTAATCATGGTTACTGCTTTGAACATCTGTTAATACTCTCTGTATGTTCTAATTAAAGTCATCAACATGTGCCTCTTAATTGAGGTTATTGATATGTATCTCTATTTGAAGATGTTGGCATGTGTTTGTATTGGCACTCATTAGAGAGCATCAATCATAGTAATTAATCGATCTTGTTGTTAACACTAATCAAGAATCTTAATTGTAATTATTAATATGCCCTCTCCTAATCCCCCTTGGAAGTTGTTGGTCTATATCTTTGTTAATATTTTTTTACGAGTTTCAATTGGAGTTGTTAACCTATGTGTGTACTAGAGAACATGACCTAAGTCAAAACCAATCTTTGATTAGTCTAATTGAAGGCTATTAAGGCATATATGCTTACGTTCATAATTGTTGCAGACTTGGACTACATGCTCTCTCTATCATTAAGAAATATGATCTCAAGTGTTTGATTCTTTAACAGTAATATGATAATGTTCATGTCTCTATGTGTGTTTGAAGTTGATTTCTTCTGAGCCTACTTAGCTTTTTATTCATAGTATATCATCCATTTAGCTTTGAAATATGGTTACAACAATCTAGATAGGTTTTCTTGTAGTCTTATAATGCTCTACTTTAGCCATCATGGGAAGGGTATATACTTCTATGGTATGGTACCACTGTGGTGTGGGGATTTACATTGAGAGTGCCTCATTGGCACTTAAACCTGTGGGGAAGAGTGAATGTGAGTAGTTAGGGGTATTTGGAAGTAGAGTTTAGTTCTTGGTTAGGCTACTCTCCCTAGCACAAGCACTGCCCTGTGCCTTGAGACCCTTGGCAACTTTGAAGTGTCAGCGATCCAAAGAGAGCCTTGACCTTGAATGAAATTCTACCCCTAGCCTCTAATCTATTGACATTAATTACTCGATTTAGGTTTAGTGTTTAATGACAACGAGAGGTTTTCAATGTCGATCACTTTACCATATGTGAACCCACACTAGTATAACTTTCATAACTCAAAGGACTACTAGTTATTATAATGTGTTCAATTCATTTACGATTGTATAAAGTATTATATCTAGTGACATTATCTTTTTTTTACATGCATAACCGTCGGGCCTACCGAGTTCCTAAAAGAACCCAGGCCCCCAAAATTCTGTACCAGCGCATTTCAGGAAGTTTGAAGTAAACTGCTATCTATTGGGCCTGCCTCTTTGAGGCCCAACAATAGAGTACATCCTCTCCCTTTAATCTTCTACTATTTATTATTTCACTACTTTACAGCTTTACTGCTTCACTGCCTTTGATGCGTTTTGTTGTTTCTATCTCTCACATGTATACAAAAATTACCATATTGGATGAATGTTTTACTTTACCTATTAAATCATGTAAATAACTTAGGCAAGCCCTAAAACAACATAAGACTAAAAGAAACATTAGACTTAATAGTAATTAGTTTTCATCTGTTAATCATACGTTACTCACACTATTAATCTCTTATGTTTCACTTACATTTTATGAAGATTTTGAATAAAAAATTAGCCTAGCAAGGACGGTAGTCCCTCTTTTCAAAAACTAGAAATGGAATCCAAAATTGGCCTTCTAAAAAAGAGTGAATCTTAGTTTTGCCACCAGCAAGTGGTTCTTAAACATTTCTTCAAAAATTTGAGACTTGAAAGCTAAGATACATCTTGGACTCATTTTCTTACAACATGTTTATTTCATTAGAGTTACACAAATAGTCACATCCTTTAAACACAAAGCATTTTATAACTTAGCTCTTTCTCACATGTTGCATAAATACAAGCATCATGCACATATTTTTAAACTCTTTCAATCATCTATACCAACATTATTTTCTAAGACTCCTTTATAAACTCATATCATTTTAAAACTACACATCCTCTTTGTTAATAGTCGTATCCCTTTAGCAATGGTTAAGCATAATACAAACAATTAATCCTTTAAATCTAGCCTAATTCCTATGGAGCTACCACTGATAGATTTTAAGGGGTACCTAACACGAGAAGAACAAGAACCCTTAGTCATAATCTCACAGGTTAGCAGACCAACAAAGAATATGACTCTAGTAATCAAATAGGTACCCTAGTATACCTTTAAATATTAGGTGGCGACTCTCTTTCATCAACAATAGAGAAACCACAAGTTGAATCTTGTTTTGAATAGTGCAAAATAGGAAGAAACACGTGCAACCGACTGATTATTATCATTTATCATATCATGTGAGGAAGATAGTAAAAAGACGAAGGGTGATGTCGTGCCATTTTATTTATGATATTACATGGTGAGGATGAGAATAAAAGCACGAAGGGTAATGTTATGCCATTTTATTTATGATATTACATGATGAGGAAGAGAGTAAAAGCATGAAGGGTGTTGTCGTGCTTATTATTTCACTGCCTTATTTGGTTCCCAAATTGGTGATTTACTTGGTTGCATTGTTATTTATTTCAAAAAGATGTTATACGGTGATTTTTTACTTGTCGTTCTTATAATATTCCCCCTTTAACATGTCCCCTCTCAGTTAATGTTTTAATTGCCCTATTGTTATTTTGTTGCTCTACGTATATATCTGTCTAGGTTTTAAGTAGGTGTCTTATCATAGCCTCGCCACTACCTCGTCGGGGCTAGGCTCGAAACTTACAGAGTATATTGGGTTTGTTGCACTCATGCTATGCTTCTGCTTTTCTTGTGCAGATACTGGTGTTGATCCCAGTGATGTCTAGTGTTGTTCTGCTCGGATTCAGATGTATTGAAGACTTGAGGTATAGATGCACGGCATCCGAAGCCCTGGAGTCCCCCCTTTTTTATCCATATTATTGTTTATCTAGTCTTAAACAGTTTCACCTTATTTCAGACCGTATATCTTACTAGTTGCTCATGTACTAATGACTCCGGATTTCTGGAAGTAGTTAATATTGTGTTATTTCTATTAAAATTGTGTTAATTCTGCGTTTATCAATCATTGCATATCATTACTTTGTATTAATTGTTAAAGACTGGTTAATTAATTAAATAATGTCGGCTTGCCTAGAAAGTAGATATTAGGCGCCATTACGGCCTCGATGTTGGAAATTCCGGATCGTGACAGCAAGATGAGAGGAAAAAATAAGGTAAATGTAACGACCCGACCGGTCATTTGAGCAGTTGCATTCTATTCAGTTATGTGAGGTCATCAGTAGCTTCATATGAGGTATTATGACTTCCGTGTATGATCGGTTTTGGTTTTCGAATAGATCGGGATTGATTTGGAGGAATGACTTTCAATTTGGAAGCTTTAAGTTGGAAGAGTTGACCAAGTTTGACTTTTATGTATTTGACCTCGAACTAGAGTTTTCATGGTTCCATTAGTTTCGAATGGTGATTTTGGACTTGTGCATATGCCTGAATTTGCATTGGGATGTTTTTAGAAGGTTTTGGCTCTAATTAGTGAAAGTTGGCAATTTGAAGGCTTCGAAAGCTCATAAGTTTGACCGAGAGTTTAATTTGATAAATTCAGTCTTTGATTTTTATTTTGGATGATCAAATATATTCGTTTTGTCAGTTGGGACTTGTGTGCGAAGTTTGATTGTGATCCGAGTTGGTTAGGCATGAATCAGATACTTAGTTGGAAGTTTAGAAGCTTATAAACTTAAGAGAATTTAACATGTGGTTTGGTCTTTGATCATTTGATATGATGTTTACATATGTGTTTTGAGACGTTGGATAGGTTCGAATAATGGTTATGGACTTGTTGGGATGGTAAGATGGGGTCCTGAGAGTTTCGGGTGAGTTTTGAATAACATTGGGCATTTTGGCCCTTTGATGATGTTTTGGAGATGTAGGAGTGCGGAGATATTTTTAGAGTGTTGAGGACGCTTTTGGAGTGCTAAAGAAAAGCTTCAAGTGCGGCTGCAAACCCCCCGAATGTGGAGGCAATGGCCAAAGTACGGACCGCACTGAGGGCCATAACTGGAAATGTGCAGGTTTGTTCTCCTAATTTCGGGAGCTTATATCTCTCAATCTAAAAGGAATTTGGTGATGATCAAATAATGAAAGTTGTAACTCTTTGGGTCTATTTGTAGAAAATAAAATGTTTGTCATTTGGACATTTGTACAGAAAGTTATGGTCAATTTACTGAAGGCTGGAAGTTTAGCCACTACTAGGTTGCGACCGCAAAACTTGGATTGTAGCCGCACAATTGGGAGTGTGGTTTGAAGTGCGGACCACAATAGGAAAAGTGCGATCAGCACTGTGGGAGATCATATTTTGTATATAAACAGGATTTTTGGATTTTTATTTCATTCTTCACCACTTTAGAGACTTAAGAGCTCGATTTTGAAGGGTTTCAACCTAGACATCCATCTACAAGATTGGGGTAAGTGATTCTAACATATATCTATGATATTTACATGAATCCATCACTAGATTTAACATCAAAACATGGGATTTAACAAGAGTGATTTGGGGATTTTTAGTAATAACTTGTATAAAACATAATTGATGATTTGAAGGCCGAGTTGAGGTAGGAATTAGATGATTTTGGAATGGTTGGTCTCGCATCGAATGTTTTTTGGAATTTGTGAGTTTTGTCGGATTTCGAGGTACGGGCCTAAGATTGACGTTTTTGATTGACTTTATGATTCTTGTTAAAGATCGAATCTTTTTTATTCGGAATCGTTTCCTATAGTTTTTATATATGATATTAAGTTATTTTGGCTAGATTCGAGCCGTCCATATGTTGATTCACACGGGAAGGGCTTATTAGTGGAGTAATTTAGCTTATTTGAGGTAAGTATCTTGTCTAACCTTGTGTGGGAGAAACTTTCTCGTAGGATTTAGTTTAATTACATTATTTGAATTATGTAAAAGATGTGTACACGAGGTGACGAGTGTGCACCCGAGCTTATATGTGAAAATTGACCGGTTTAGACTCTTACGTTATTAATATGCTTTTAATTGAAGTTGTTGTATATGGAATATTCTTTCATTGTCGAGTTATTTCCTATTTCATTTTGTTGTTGTTGAAATTAATTATTGAGTCGCGGCTATGCTTTGTTGTGATATTTTTATTGTTGTTTTAGCAATATTGCAGCATATGTGGACTACTTGTGTGGATCGGTTACTGTTATGCGGAGCATAAGAGTAAAATTTCACTATGGTTGATTATGCGGAGGGATACGGGTGGCTATTGATATATTGTCTGGGCTGAGTGATACGGGTGACTATTGATAAATTGTCTGGGCGGAGTAATACATGTGGCTATTGATATATTGTCTAGGCGGAGTGATACGGGTAGCTATTGTGTTATTGTCATGACGGAGCGATACAGGTTGATATTGTTATATTGTTTGGGCGGAGCGATACATGTGGCTAGTATGATATTGTCAACGTGGTGATATAAGGGTGGTTATATGGGGTTGTTATATGATGGTTGGGCCTTTTTGTTGATGAAATAGAAGTATTCTGGTTGTTTCTTTTGACCTCATTGTGTGTGTCATGCACATTACGTGATTTTTTGTGTTGTTCCCAATGTGCTACTCGGAGTCTCTGATATTACTTGATGATTTGAGTTGTGATAGTATACTTGCATACACCGTAACATATCATTTATACTAGTTCAGGAATATGAAACTTGTTGTTCATTTATCATGTACATGTATTCTTGTATACTTATTTTCTCTTAAATGTGGTTTGGACTGGTAGCCTATTACCACGTCGGGCGGACTGTGATATTGAGCATGTGACCATGCCGGACGAATTGTGATATTGGTAAGTGAGTTTTTCATGCAGAACGAGAGTTATTCGTGTGGTGGTGATTGGTAATGTAGGCACGTGGTGCCATAAGTATTTGATTCGTGAGTTGTGACTTGTGATTTGATAGTATGAGGTGTGGTACTTTGGGATGACTCTAATGGTAAATCCTATGTAGGAAAGATTTGTTGACTATCATTATTTTTTCTTAATTGCTTTCTCTTATATTTTATATGTGCTTTGATTATTTACTGTTTTATCACATGATTTCTCTTTGTGCCATTTATATACTTGCTTTCCGTTGCTAGCTTTTAATTAATATTTTGCACAGGTTACCTGATTAGTGAATGACTTGACTTGAACCTCGTCACTACTCCACCGAGGTTAGTCTTGATATTTACTGGGTACTGACTGTGGTGTACTCATACTACACTTCTGCATATTTTTGGGCAGATACAGGTGTTGGAGGAAGTGGTCCCAAGCAGTGCCAGCTTCTTGATCGCGAGGACGCAAGGTAGAGTTGCTCGATCGCCACAGTCCCTTGGAGTCCTTTACTTTTAGTTATACTGTCAATTCTCTATCCAAATAGTATTGCAATTATGTTTTTGAGATATTTATATGTACTCAGCTAGAGATCGTGGTCATGTACTACCTAGTCTTGGGGAATTTATTGTAATTATTACCGCGTAGGTTTGTACCACCTTTATTTCTGTATTTATATTAAACTTTGCTTCATAATATCACGTTTTAATGGTTTAACTGTTGTAAGTGATCGGCTTACCTAGTTCTACAGACTAGGTTCCATCACGATCCTATGTGGGATTTTGGGGCGTGACAGTAGTGACGCAATCACTTCAAATCGGTCGTTACATTAAGTGGCGACTTTCGTCATTACATAACAATGAATTTATCGATACGATACAATAAAATTTAAGTAACAATCAAAATAATATTGCATTTGAAGTAACAATACGATACAGTACAACAAGTAACAACCATCCAAACAAGTTGTATTACTCCAATATTTCAATTTATGCGACGTAATTGGACCTGCGATAAAATTTAAGGAAAAAAAATAAGACTTTTGAAACTTGTGATCTTAAATACACCATCATATCTGTGTGGCTATAAAACAATTGAAACTTAAGATCTTAAACATTTCATAATCATTGTGTAGTTATAATTAAAAGCTTCTCATTACGAGTAATATGTGTAAAATAGAAAGTTTACAGTTTAATTCTTTTCAAATAGAAATATACTTCATTCTTTTCTTAACGGATTAAGAAGAAAAGTGTGTCACATAAGTTGAAAAGGGTGAGTAAAATATTAAGCGAAGTGTATTAAAAAGCTTTACAATTATTGAGTGATATTAAAAAGGGCAAAATACAAAATCGATTAGTTAGTCGAAATTAATTGTATTTAACACATACTTTCATCATGCAATATATATATATATATATATATATATATTGCATGATGAAAGTATGTGTTAAATAGGTAAGGAAAAGGATATCAAGACAACTATTACGCTAGTACATATCTAAAGATATCGCTATCTACAGTAGAAGAATTCAACATTAAATTTATACATATAAATTGAAACCTACACGTAAGAATCATTAATTTTCTGGTACACATGCATAAAGACAAACTAACACGCGTATGGGTATACATAGGGCTGGAGAGACCTTTACTTGTTTATTCCTTCTAAACGTTGGTAAAATTTAAGAAATCAACATCATTATGGATACCCTAAACCATTTTACACATTGCTTGAAGACTCAGAATTACTCTCAACAAAAATTGAAAGTAAATTAATTATATGTAAAACCTGCGTAAGTTATCCTCATAATTGTTATTATAAGGAAAACTCTTCTGACGTTCAAGCTTTATGTCTCTCTTCTTCTTCTTGTTCTTGGTGCTTCTTGACCCACAAATAAGCTTGAATTCAAAACCATATGCTTTTCCAAAACATGAAAATAATCCTCCTCCATCTGAATCATGTCTTCTTGTTCTCGATTTCTTCTTGATTTCAACATGTTCTTGCATATGAATTTGATCATCTGAGCCCCAAGTCAAGGTTTTCGATCGCATTGATTGGATTTCTTCATCTTTGTCACCAGGTATAGTCCAATTCTCGAATACAGAACTTCCATATTCTATCCCTTCCCCTGTATGATACAATCCTTTCTTCATATCTTCTGCCACAATTGAAGGTATAGGTTGCACCCCTGAACAAAATGACACAGTTGGTGTCCTTCTCATCTTTTGATTTGGTGAAAAATCTGAACTGTTATTAGACATTACTCGTTTACTACGTAAACGTTGCAATATTCCCCTTTTTTGAGTTTTATTCTCATCGTGAGACTCCACCACGTAATTAGTACTCTTTGTTATGTCTTCTTCGTACAACGTGTCATGACCTTTGGAAATAGTCGAGATGCTTTCAAATTTTTCGTCACTAATACTTTTTTCATCTTTTGATGAGACATGGCTTGTACATATAGAAGAGCTTAATTCACTTCCAGAAGGGAGAATTTTTAGAGGGCTAGTGTCAATCAATTGGACACTAACATGAAGGAGCCCTTGTAAATGACCACTTGGACGACGAATATGAAGAGTAGTAGATCTCATTGTTGGATTTTTCGATGAAAGAGGAGGAAAAAAGCTATTTATCATAAGGTGAGTTGTGCCAATAGGGAGATCACGTAGCCATGCAACGTTGTAAATCTCAAACGTGACGGAAGCTGATTCTGAATTAAGAAACTTGTCATCCACACGAAAAACCATCTTATAATTCCATGTAGGGTTTGTTTTGCCATTGTGATCAACCCTAGTTGTTAATCTATGGTCAGGATGTATATATGCAACCGCAAAGGTTCGTAACATTTTCGACACGGGGGGTAAATCTTGGGCTGAAATCACATTGATTTCTAAGATCTTGAAAGGAGGTTGAATGAACATTTTGGCTAGAATTCGACGCCTGGAGAGTGATGATGAACCTTATCGTCGTCTTTGAATTAAAGAACGACGATATGAATGAAAGAAGGAGAATGAGAATGCATAATAATTTAGCAGCTATCCCGTGTTTATAACAATTCAATGTATGCAAAATATATTTTATATAATCAAGTAACCATAAATAAGAATAAGTTTTTACACTCTAATTTTTAACTTCTAGAATAAAATTTCTCCATTTAAGTTAAACACCAAAATATTTGGACCACTGTATTTACCAAAATGGTTGGCGACCAAACGCTGTTTAATTAGCAAAAAGGATGGCACAGAGGGAGTGTCGGAACAATTTAGGTATATCACATTATCACCTCATTAATACCATCCTCTGTATCCATTTTTTATGGGACTATAAATTATTAAACAATATTGAAAAATGAAAATAAAAAAGAAAAGATCCCAAATCCTCATGACCCAATATACAATGGTCTAAATATCTTCTGATAAATTACTTCTTGCTTCTTTGTTTCTCATCTGTCCTTTGTTCTCCTTACACTTGCTCATACTTCAGTCTGTCTTAATTTATGTAACAATATTTTTTAGCCCGTATTCAATGAAAATGACAGCTTTTTAAATTTGATTTAATGGTAAATCTGACTTAAACTTTCAATTTTATTCTTAATGAATTTATAGTCACACAAATATTATGATATATTTAAAGCGAGAAGCTTCAAAAATTTATAGTCATATAATACTATGACATATTTAAGATTATAAATTTCAAAAAAAAATTATTTTTTTTTAATTTCATGCCCAGTCAACTTTTGCACTTATATAAATTGTCCATTTTTCTTCCGGACAATAGAGAACAATTGAAAGCATTCATGCATTGAGAGTTCTAGAGAAAAGGAACGGTCGGACGAGTGTTTAATTTCTTCGTTAAGGGTGTGTTTGGTATAATTGAAAATATTTTCCGTGAAAATATTTTTCAAGAAAATATTTTTTTGAAAAACAAGTAATAATCTTACTCATTTTTCAGTGTTTGGTACGCAAATTAAGGAAAATAACTTCTCAAGAGTACTCATAAGTGATAATATAGATACGGTAAACATGAAGCCATAAATTTTCGAACTAACAACCTTCTGAACCCATAAATTTCATAAATTTTTGAACCGCTAACATCACCCGTAAACTGTATAATTTTCAAACGCGCAAACTTCCAAACACATAAACCTTCAAACTCATAACTTTGGAACTCGTAAAATTTCGAACCTGTAAACTGAAAAATAAAAAAATCAGAACTGAAAATATAAAAAAAAATATATTTTTTGTGGGGGAGGGGGTGAGTTGGGTGGTACAGAAAAACAAAAAAAATAGAAAACAGAAAATCAAAAATACAAAAAAAAAATATTAAAAATAAAATTTTGCGGGGGGGTTGGGGGAGGGGGGTGCAGAAAAAATAGAAAATCGAAAATACAAAAAAAGAAAAAAAATTGCGGGGTGGAGTGGGTGGATGGTTCAGAAAAACGAAAAATTAAAAATATAAAAAAATAAATTTTTTTGTGTGGGGGGAGAGGGTGTTGGGGTTAGATGTGAAGGTAGGTAGAGTTTTTGGAACATGTTTCCTAACTTTTTCTATGGAAGTCATTTTCCTCTGATTTCAAAAAAATATGATATTTTAAAAAATATTTTTCAAACTATTTTGTACAACCAAAAAATAAAAAATAAAAAAAATCTTTTCCGAAAAATATTTTCCGTCGTACGAAACACATCCTAAGTTTTCAAGTTGGTTGAGTTCAATTTTAATTTAATCTTTTATGCTATTGAATTGTAACCTTTTCGTATTGACGAAGCTATTTGTAAGATTTAGTTTTGAGAGAACAAATGCTTGAAACTAGAGTTGAGCTTGAACGGGTTAGCAATATCCGTGTGAAGGGCTTAGGTGTAAGCTCTTAGGGTGACAAGTATAATACTCCTCCGTTTCATGACTCATTTCCCTTTTGGAAAACAGTTTACCTTTATACAATGATTTATAGCCACAAAAAAGTATATATCTTATTTTACATAATAAATTCAAAAAAAAAAAAATTCTTAAATTTCGTGTCCAGTCAAATGAGTTCACATGAATTGAAACGAAGAGAGTATGAATTTGGCTCTTTGTTTTTGTGGAAGAGTTAGTTGAAGTTCCGGGAGGTTGAGCAAACTTTAGCAAGTTCTAAGTGAGTACGAAAATTGAGAACGTCCTAATTCACCCCTTTCTTGTGTGGTGTAAGTGTAGAAAATAATTATAACATGCAAGTTTGATATTAATTTGATGCTATGTATTACAGGCAACAATTAATAAAATGAGTGAAAAAGGAAAACAGAATAATTTTCTGGTCCAACGAACATTACAAACCATTGCATCACACAAATGCTCCTTTGCAACTATACTAGTTTAGTTTTAACCCACAAATACACGCAGACAAAGAAAGAAAAAACATGACCAAATCAAACCTACAATTAATCAAATAAAAAAACAGGAAAATAAAGTGTTCCTTAGCTTAGCTGCTAACTAACTGAGCTGGCATTCTGGTTTTTGTTATCTTTCTTTATTCAAGAAGGGGGTGGAGTAGGGGAATGGGTGAAGAAGTTAGCTGTTTTACAAGTAATCTCCAACTTGTGGTCCTTCTCTTATACTATAATTTTTAAGAGTTTATACATATAGGTCATTGCAAATAATAGTTATAAATAATTTTATTTAATAAGCATTTATTTGCAACTCATAATAAATGACAAGTGGTCAAATATAACATATTAAATTATATTATCAATGTATATTGTATACTGCCAGAACGGGCTTGCCCTTCTTATGACTAATCAATGTTGGATCATGATAGGCCAAGGTTTGGCCTTGTGTTATATCGAGCCATAGTGTAGAGTTAGATTGCTGAGCTCATAATCCAGAGACCCATCAAGATCGAGATCGCCAAGATCGAGCAAGACCGATGGAAGTTTACCTAGTCAAGTAACGGTAAGCCGAAATATCTGTAATCAAGCAAGGATCACGGTGAAAATCTCAGCACGTATCAAGATGAGGCCGATTAATTAGGCAATCGTGGGATTTCTTACTGTATTTAGAGTTGTAACGTAAGTAGGACTCCCCTACTATATAAAGGGGGTCTGATCATTTGTAAAACCATCATATTCACGCAATACAAAGCAATATACTACATTTCTCTTAAGCTTTCAATACTCTGTCACTTTGTTCATATTTCAATAGAATATTCATTTGTTTCGAGTGTGACCTAACTCGAGAGTCAAAGCTATACGTTTGCTTTTATTTCTCTTTACAGTCAATTTCAATATCAATTTACGTATTTTTTCAGTTTGTTCCAAGTAAAATCACGTGTCCTTAAAACTATGTATAAATTTAATTGTTATCTGTTTTTAGGGTAAACTGTTTGACGCCCACCGTGGGGCTAAGGATAATAGTGATTGTCTGGTACTAACGTTCGTAAAATACACTATTTTATGCTTGTTCTTGTGAGTATCTTTGATTCAAGGATCAACATGTCGAACTCTCAAGCAGCACTTGTGCACGCGGACAACGGCCTCGGTCTCCATGACTAAAACGACAACATAGCCACCCCAGGTAATGAAGTACCTCCAATTGACCTCAATGGAGTCCCGGCCATAGACCCAATCGACGTCGGCTCCCATGTTGCTATTAATGCAAATTTGACTGTCGATCCCGAGAGGAGCGTTCGTAGATATGTTTGATCAGCCGGTCAGAACACACAGGGAAGTGAAGAAGGCGGGATCAGCCTTCGGGTGATATTCGAAATTTTGCAGGCTCAACAAGCTGCAATAGAATAACTTCAAAACCAAAACCATGCACCGAGAAGGATCGAGACCGAGTCATCCGAGGAAGTTGTTTCATAGGGCCAAATTAGTGTCAAGGAGATCAAACGGAAATGAATCAGGGATCGACCCCTCAATCATGAAGAGAACTGACAAAGCGAGTTGAATCGGGGGAAAAGAAAACTGAAGCAAATGACAAGAAGGTGGAAACCTATAATTTCAGGGTTGATCAAATCTCGGGGGCACCACCGATTTTGAAGGGTTTGGATTCCAAGAAGTTCGTTCAAAAGCTCTTCCCCCCGAGCGCGGCTCCTAAACCAATTTCCAAGAAGTTCCGCATGCCAGAAATTCCCAAGTATAATGGAACGACCGACCTCAACATGCATATTACTTCTTACACATGTGCGATTAAGGGGAATGATCTGGAGGACGATGAGATCGAGTCCGTATTATTGAAGAAATTCGGGGAGACCCTTCCAAAGAGATCAATGATATGGTACCATAATTTTCCACCCGATTCCATTGATTCTTTTTCCAAGCTTGCAGATTCCTTCGTTAAAGCACACACCAGAGCTATAAAGGTCGATACTTGGAAGTTGGACCTCTTCAAGGTAAAGCAGAAAGATAACGAGATGCTCAGAGATTTTTTGTCTCGGTTCCAAATGGAGCGTATGGATCTACCATCGGTCGGTGATTGTTGGGTTGTTCAAGCCTTCACTCAAGGACTAAATGAATGAAGCTCAGTGGATTCACAACAGTTGAAGCAGAACTTGATTGAATACCCAGCTGTTACCTGGCTGATGTGCATAATCGGTACCAATCGAAGATTAGGTCGAAGACAATCAGCAGGGGACTCCTTCCAGATCCGTTTAACCTATCAAGCCCGTCGACAGAGTCAAAAGGGACATCGAATGAGAACCACGATCAAACATGGATTGTTATCACCCATATAATGGAGATCGAAGAGGCAACGTACTTGGGCACAACCCTGTTCGAGGTGAAAGGAGTAATGATCGAGGTCAGAGATCTCGAGGACTCATGAGCAAGAATGGTTTCGACGGGAATGTCGGGCCCAGAGAAGCACCACGACTGTCAGAATGTAACTTCAACGTTGATGCATCCTCCATCGTATCAGACATTGAACGTATCAAGGATACTAGATGGCCTCATCCTCTGCAAACTGATCCAGCTTAGAGAAATCCCAACCAGATGTGCAAGTATCATGGCACCCATGGCTATAGAACAGAAGATTGTAGACAGCTGAGGGAGGAAGTAGCCCAGTTGTTCAACGACGGGCATCTTTGGGAATTCTCAAGTGATCGAGCCAAGAATCACTTCAGAAACAGAGATTCCAACAGATAGAACGAGCAAGAAGAACCACAACACGTGATTCACATGATTAATGGAAGGGTCGATATTCCCCAGAGACCAGTACTAAAATGCACCAAGGTGTCGATCACAAGGGAGAAGCGAACTCGAGATTACGTACCAGAAGGAACCTTGTCTTTCAATGACGAGGACGCAGAAGGGATCGTGCAACTCCATAACGATGCACTGGTAATATATGTACTTATGAATAAGACTCAAGTTAAACGTGTTTTAATTGATCCAGGTAGCCCTGCTAACATCACTCGATCGAGGGTCATAAAACAGCTCAGCCTACCGGATCAGGTTGTGCCCGCGGCCCGAATACTAAACGGCTTCAACATGGCATGCGAAACCACCAAAGGCGAGATAACTCTGCCAATGAATGTGGCGGGACCATCTAAGAGACGAAGTTCCATGTGATCAAGGGCGATATGATGTATAACTCTCTTCTTGGGAGGCCGTGGATCCACAACATGATGCCAATGCCCTCGACCCTTCACCAGGTTCTAAAATTCCCGACACTAGAGGGATTCAAAACAGTCTATGGGGAGCAACCCGTTGCCAAGGAGATGTTTGTCGTCGATGAAGTGATATCGATATTAGCACTCTCATCAAAAAAGGGGTTAGATTCGAAGGGAAAACATGAGGACAACTAGCAACCACAAACACAAGCCTCGACCCAATCAGAGAAGCAGAGGACTGACGAGGACGATGATTATAAGACCCCACGATCCTTCATAGTCCTTGATGATTCCGACGCCACCATGTCAACGGTCGAAGAGCTGGAACAAATCATACTGACCGAGCAACAACCCGAACGAAAGGTATACCTGGGCACGGGACTAACTCCCGAGCTCAGGAGAAAACTTATTCAATTCCTTAAAACTAACATGGATTTCTTTTCTTGGTCACATCTTGATATGATAGGGATACCACAGGAAATTACCACCCATAAACTAAGCCTGGACCCAAAGTTCCATCAGGCGCAGCAAAAAAAAAAGACCCCAGTCCAAGGTTAAACATGGTTTCATCAAAGACGAGGTAGTAACCAAACTTCTTAAAATAGGGTCCATCCGGGAAGTAAAATATTCTGAATGGTTAGCAAACGTAATAGTAGTCCCTAAGAAAGGAAATAAACTTAGAATGTGTGCAGATTACAAAGATCTAAATAAAGCATGCCCCAAGGATTCTTTTCCTTTGCCCAACATCGATCGCATGATCGATGCCACGGCCGGCCACGAGATACTCAGTTTTCTCGATGCCTATTTTGGATACAGCCAAATACAAATGAACCCGAATGACCAGGAAAAGACCTCATTCATCACTAAGTATGGTACCTACTATTATAATGTAATGCCATTTGGGTTAAAAAACGCTGGTGACACTTATCAACACCTAGTAAACTGGATGTTTGAAGAATAGATAGGGAAATATATGGAAGTTTATATTGATGACATGCTAGTGAATTATATACGAGTAGAGGACCATTTGAAGCATTTTAATGAAACTTTCAGTATACTGAAGAAATACAACATGAAGCTCAACCCAGAAAAATATGTGTTCGGGGTCGGCTCTGGAAGTTTCTTGGCTTCATGGTATCCAATTGAGGAATCGAGATCAACCCCGATAAAATCAAAGCTATCGAGGAAATCACGGTAGTAGACAATGTAAAGGCCGTGCAGAGGTAAACAAGGCACATAGCCGCCCTGGGCGATTCATACCGAGGTCCTCTGATAAGAGTCATCGATTCTTCTCGTTGCTGGAGAAGAAGAATAACTTCACATGGACTCTGGAATGCCAACAGTACTTGGATGAGCTTAAACGGTACTTATCGAGCCCGCCGCTTCTTCACACGTCGAGGGCAGATTAACAACTTTACTTGTATCTAGCAGTATCAGAGATAATAGTAAGTGGAGTCTTGTTCCGAGAAGAATGAGGTATGCAATTCCCTATCTATTATGTTAGTCGGACCTTAGGCGAGGGCGAAACTAAGTATCCCCATCTAGAATAATTGGCGCTCGCTTTGATAAGCGCCTCTAGGAAACTAAAACCATACTTTCAATGTCATCCCATATGTGTTGTAACAACTTATTCACTTCGAAATATTTTGCATAAGCCCGAGCTTTCGGGGCGGTTGGCCAAATGGGCTGTAGAAATAAGCGGGTACAATATTGAATATCGACCCCGATCAACCATAAAGTCTCAAATCTTGGCAGACTTCGTGGCTGACTTCATGTCGGCCCTAGTACCCGAGGTTGAAAGAGAACTATTAGTAAACTCGGGTACATCCTCGGGAATCTGGACACTCTTTATGGACGGTGCTTCGAACACAAAGGGGTCCGGACTCGGCATCGTGCTAAAACCACCCACAGGTAATGTGGTTAGACAATCTATTAGAGCTGTAAAACTGACTAACAACGAGGCCGAATATGAGGCCATGATTGCAGATCTCGAACTAGCCAAAGGCTTAGGAGCGAGGTGATTGAAGCCAAATACGACTCCCTCCTCGTGGTGAATCAGGTTAATGAAACCTTTGAAGTTCGAGAAGAACGAAGGCAAAGATATCTAGATAAGCTACAGGTAACTCTACACCGATTCAAAGAATGGACTTTGCAACATATGCCTCGAGATCAGAATAGTGAAGCCGATGCCTTCACAAACCTAGGATCATCGATCGAAGATAACGAACTCAGTTCGGGGGGCGGTCGTACAATTCATGAGGTCAGTGGTCAAAGAAGGCCACGCCGAGATAAACTCCACAAGTTTGACTTGGGATTGGAGAAACAAATACATAGAGTATTTGAAGAACGGGAAGTTTCCTTTAGATACATAATAATCAAGAGCCCTGCGCACAAAGGCAGCAAGATTAACCTTGTCCGAAGACGGAACCTCATTCAGAAGAATGATCGATGGTCCATTAGCAATGTGTACGGGACCAGGAGATACTGAATATGTTCGGAGGGAAGTCCGCGAGGGCACTTGCGGAAAGCATTTCGGTGCCGATTCACTGGTCCACAAAGTAATCAGAGCCGGATACTACTGGATCGACATGAAGAAAAATGCGAAAGAGTTTTTTGAAAAATGCGACGAGTGCCAAAGACATGCACCGATGATTCACCAGCCTGGGGAACTACTCCATTCGGTCTTGTCCCCGTGGCCGTTCATGGAGTGGGGAATGGACATCGTTGGCCCTCTTCCATGTCCCAGGTATAGCTCAATTTATTTTTTATGACTGATTATTTCTCTAAGTGGGTTGAAGAACAGGATTTAGAGAAAGTCAGGGAGAAGGAAGTCATAGACTTCATTTGGGATCACATCATATGTAGATTTGGGATCCCTTTCGAAATTGTGTGCGATAATGGAAACAGCTCATCGGCAGCAAGGTGACCAAATTTCTCGAGGATCACAAGATCAAAAGAATCCTATCAACACCTTATTATCCCAGCGGGAATGGGCAAGCCGAATCGACCAGCAAAACCATCATCCAAAATCTTAAGAAGAGTCTAACCGACGCCAAAGGAAAGTGGAAGGGAATTCTACCCGAGGTTCTTTGGGCATACCGCACAACAATGAAGTCTAGTACCGGGGCTACCCCATTCTCATTAGTTTATGATTCCGAAGCTCTAATACCGGTCGAGGTCGGAGAACCGAGTTCTGATATGCGACAGAAGAGTCAAATAATGAGGGCATGAATACGAGCCTAGAATTATTGGATGAAAGACGTGAATCCGCCCTCGTTCGATTGGCCGCCCAAAAATAACGGATCAAGAGATACTACAATCGAAGAGTCGATCTTCAGTATTTCAGCGTCGGGGACTAAGTGCTAAGGAAATTCACCCTCAACACCTGAAATCCGAACGAAGGAAAAAGGGTCCGAACTGGGAACGACCGTACCAGATTCTTGAGGTCACTGAAAAATGGTCCTACAAGCTCGGAACGATGAGTGGAGAACAACTGTCGAGCAATTGGAACATATCACACCTAAACATGTATTACTGCTAAGGTACGACCCATTTCTATTTTCATTTTTATTTCAAACTAACACTTGCAGGTGGTCAACAAGAATCGACGATGGATTTTCCGGCGAGCGGAACAAAGTCTTTAAGTCTGAAAGCACGTGTTGCACTCTTTTCTCCTTAGACCAGTTTTTTCCCAAATGGGTTTTTCCGCGAGGTTTTTAACGAGGCAATAATGAATCGTGCTAACTTAGAATCGAGCTCGATTACGAATCGGCATCGAAGATCAATTCAACAATGTGAACAACTAATTTTTGACAACACTCAAATGTTATACTATTTTAGCAGAAATATTCCTTTTAGGCCTAATATTGATGTTTTAAGCTTTTATCTTACACTTAGTCGATTTTATTTAATTAAAGTAAATAAATAAATAATAATAATACTCACATTCTTAAATTGTATATATATGGAGTATCTTTTAATTAGAATTTAATAAGTAAACTATTATACTTTCGTTGTATGATTTAAACTACAGTGTAAATATTGAGTTTTCTTATTTTTAAAGTTTACTTTAAGTCTAAAAGTAGGATGGTATGTGTGTGTGTGTGTGTATGTATATATGTTACCATCATTTATGTAAGAATTAGAAAATTAAAACAAAACAAAACAAAACAAAACAAAAAAAAACGAATTTTTTTATTTTATTAAAATAAAACTTTGAAGCTAAAGTTAGGATAAAGTTTGTTGATAACAAACTTTATCTAAAAAAATCTGATTTTTTAAATTAGCTAACTAACCTCAAATTTTTAGCCTAAAATATCCCACACTCCTACTCCCATACAATATCACATTTGACCAACCACTTCATCCATCTTATTTTATAAATAGACCAAAACAAAAAGGAAAAAAGGAGGGGAAAGGGACGAAAGAAAAAACAGACAAAAGGAAAGGAAAAGAAAGAAAGGGGGAGAAAAAACTGACAAAAGAAAGAAGAAACAGAAGTTAGAAACGAAAAAGAAAAAAGAAAAAAAAAAGGGAAGTCAGAAGGAACAAAAAGATAAAGAAAGAAAAAGGGGAGGAAGTAACAACAAAGAAGAGATTGACGGAGGCAGTGGAAAAAAAAACAAGGAAAAGAGAAAGAATTGCGCTAGTAAGAAATAAAGAGAGTTTGAAGACGGAGTTCGAGATTTCATTCGCGGTTCTAAGTTCGAGGTTCTAGAAAAGTTAGTATTGCTAGCTTTGGAAATCAGTAGATTGTGGCTGTGATTTATTGTAAAAAAAGCTTTAAAAAAAGGTAATATTCGAATTTTAATCATCAACATGAAAGATAGTTTTGTTGGTTCTGATTAATTGTGGCTTCATCTTTTTATTTTCATTTCTGTATCTTTGAGTTGTTTTGAGTATTTTTTTTTTGAATTAGAGTGGACTGAATATTTGTTTGGGTGTCGGTCCAAGTTAAATTTGATTACCAAACTTTTACTCATGGCCAAAAATAAATTTTCATTGATAATTAAGATCATGTTATTAATTAGTAATTATCTTTTTAAAAAAAAGAATTATGTCATTCTTATTGGTCTAATGTAACTCTTACGATGACATTACAAAATTATTAATCTTTCAATTAAGTGTGTATATATGTGTATAGAGGAATTAAAATGGTAAGCAGTAAAAAATAATTCCCATGTTGATAGTTTATAACTTGGTTTGAATATAAGAATATGTTGTGAATGTGTTATTAACTTTGTGAATACCGTTTAGTTTAATTTTATGCATGCCTTTCATTTTTTTCATACGTATAAAAGTTTATTACATTAATTATGTTTAAGGTCATGGATGCAATAGTCGATTAGTTAGAC